>JBBBDQ010002468.1:15000-140000 GCA_037127315.1 Ascarosepion bandense | reverse complement strand
AAGGAGGAAGGGCAGGACCCCATAATCAGCTGGAAATTTATAGGCTCAGCCTGTACCCCTAAAAATTTTCATGATAGGTGCCGTCTATGTTTATTGGAGAAGATTCTGATTTTGAAGTATCCTCATCAGGACTTACTTTTGAATCTTAGAAAGGAATTCATTAATAAGTGCCGTCATAGGGCGGATTTTAAATTTTAAAAGTTAAATTTTTCTTTTTATAATTTTTATATATATATATATATATATATATATATATATATTGTGTGTATGTGTATTTTTATATATATTGTGTGTGTATGTGTATATTTGTATATATGTGTATATATGTATTTATGTGTGTAAAATTTTTTTTAGCTATTTAAATGCTCCTTTTATAATATTCATTGAATTTTTATATATTTTATATGTATGTGTGTGTGCATGCATATGTATAATGTATATATATATATGTGTGTGTGTGTGCGCGTGTGTGTACATATATATTATGTGCAGATTTTTTGTATATGTATGTACATATATGTGTGTGTATGCGCATGTATGTGTTTATACGTATATAGTGTGTATGGAATTGAATGTATGTGTGTGTGTTTGTATGTATATATGTATTCATAATTGCAGAATTGTGTGTGTATGTATGTATAATTGTAAATGAAAATTTTTTTTTATACCTAGCGGTGTCTTTATTTAGTTTAAATCAAATGACCTAATTGTTTTTAAAAAAATTTATTTTAAATCCTATATCTTTTTATTCCCTTTAAAAATAATTATACCTTTTTAAGTAAAGGCCTTTTTCTAATACTTCAACGTTTTTGGGAAGTTAGGTTTTTGAATATGTCCAGCTGTAATATATAAAAATATTTTTCTTTTTCTTTTTTCCCTCCCTCCCTTTATCTCTCTTATCTCCCACCTTTTTCCGTTTTGCTTAACCTTATATCAATTCAACACGCCGTCTGTTCTTTTTAAGTTACAATTCTCTTTCCTTTTTTGCGAACCCAGACGATGCCAATTTTTTTCTTGTTTATTTGATTTTATTTTATCTTTTTCTTCTTTTAATTTCTTTGCAAATCAATTTAAAAAGGAAAATTAGACTGATTTTTCTCCAGTTTCTGAAAGGATTTTTTTGTTGCTGAGGTGATGTGGGGATTTTCATATCAAAATGGTCATCCAACATCCTTGAACTAATCCTATTTTAATTTTTATATATATATATATATATATATATATATATATATATATATATATAAAAACTGTAAGCACATTAAAGATTTAATCCTACAATCATGCTAAGAAATACTAGGAATCTGATTAGATATTTTTTATTTTAGAAGATAATAAAGGCTTTAGAAAAAATCGATCTAATAAATCCTTAAAGTAAGTTCTAATACCCATAAAAATATCTAAAAAAATAAAATGAAAAATTAAATGAAATAAAGAGGCTTCCAAACTATAATCTATGGAAAATTAAAAATTAAAGGAAAAATTCAATCCTCTAAATTAAAAATTAAGATTAAATATACAAATTTAGATAAATTATAAAAAACTGGTAAAATATAAATTTGCATATACCTTCTAAAAAATACAAGTTTAGATTTTTTTATAAATAACTTCGCCTAAATAGAATAATACTCCACACCTGAATGAACACCCCTATCCTTCTAAAATAAAAATAAATAATTCTATAGAAAAGATCAAACTACTAAATTCTAAAGCAAAGTTTAACATTCTGAATTAGATTAGAAACCTACCCAGAAAAACTTTACTTAAATACTAAAATATTCTGTACTGCAAAAATCAGAATTAAAAGGAAAAAACACCCCACCCCTATCACGTCTATCTAAGAAACCCCAAGGAAGACAGCCTGGCCACTAGATAAAAGAGAATACATAAAATCTATCTAGTAACAACAGACACTCATTAATCAAACACTAGCTAACCATGCCACTGTCCTAAAAATTCTTACGGTCAACAAACAAGATGGGTTCCCTAATCACAACCCCCCCCCACACACACGCGCACAACTGACAAAGTAATCAACCCCCACACACCACATTCTTCGAAATTCAAATCAAAAGATATACCCGAACAATAAAAACGTACATTCTAACAGATAATGCCATTAATCAACCATTTAACACACCAAGTTCTTCAAAAGTCTAACGGTCAACACAAAAGACATATTCCCTTTATTATCAATAACCCCAACCACCCCCACAACAACAATGAACCAAATATAGACAGCGGATGATTTCAGTTCTTGCCATTCCTCCTGATGAGACGTTGGATACCCAATGTCGAAACAACCATATGATTGTAGAGGACATATATAGAAAAAATTATGTACAACTTCTAAAACATAAGTTATAATAAATATTCACAGCTTTATACATTATATATTGAGCACTGTTTTAAATTAATGTTTTGGACAGTGAAAAAATTGTTTCTTCGTTCTGTACTCACTCGGATATATATATATATATATATATATATATATATATTTGCAGTTCGCAAATATTTGTAATGTGGTTCTATGACGTCACAATATGTGATAGCGTGAAATGACAACAGAACCATGTATTCAAATGCAATGTAATATGTAAGATGGATTATAAATAACGAAGAGAAAAACAAATAAAAATAATCATTGTTTTGTAGAATATTGTCTTCTACATTGAAATAACTTTATTCTCTATGTGAACATTAATTCACTTGGATATAAAAATAACTCTCTGCGATATCGCTGCCTATAACTTTCTTCTTTTTGTGAATATTAATTCACTTGAACATTGAATTTAAAAATATATTTTCCTGAAATTACAAATTAAATTGTTCTGTCATGGTTATGATCGTTTTATCTTAATCAGTTATTTGGATAAATTGCTGCTACCTTTATTTTGCTGCATTCTTTCTGTTAACCAAATTTTTGTCCGAATCCATGTCTATACCCGAATTACATCCCCGAGCCAATCTGGGTATAGAATATCTGATGTAAAATATAAATTTTTTTTATGACACGGCAGCCAGGGTCATCAGATAAAATTTGAGTATACTTGAAGCTTCTCCCCCCTCGTGACATACATATACATACATATATATAATGAAAATCTAGTTTTAAGTTACAGTATATTTATGGATAAATGTGCTCAATATCAGGAATAGAGCATGTATATAAAAAGTGGACTTTGAAACCATAACTAAGTGGCTATTGTTTCATGCTTGAACATCATCTTTAAGGCCTGGAGATGTTATTCAAGCATAAAAGACTGTCCTCACTCAGTGTCCCCACACACACACACACACACACACACACACACACACACATACTCCTTATACAAAATATTTTTATAAAATACATAAAAATACAAAAACACTTTTCAAGAATTCTAGACATAGTCATCATAACTAAGACATGGCATAAATAAAATTTCAATTTAGGAGCAAACAATAACAAACAAAAAAGAGACATCACACAAACTACGATATTATAATGTGACATTGAAACGTAAAGACTAAATAAATTAAAAACTTGAAACATTTTTAGCAAAAAAAAAAAGTTATTTTTGAAAATGGCTTATGAAAGCTTAAAATTTGGAAACACTTGAATAGCCTCAATCCTGATGTCAAATACCTCAACAGAAGAGTAAAAATGTTAATAAAAATACTTAAAACATTTCTCTTGGTCTTTAATAAAACTTGTTTAAAGGAAAATGCTACCCAAATATATTTATGGTAGATAGATAGCAGCATCATATTTTCATATATATTAATATGAGTGCTACCAAAAATGTCCTACATATTTATTACTTCAGTTAGTTAAGTACCATACATGATAAACGTTTGGGTGATCCTGTCTCGAAAAAGACATGACTGACTGGGCAGAAGTTTATCACATAGTAGATTGCCATTACTTTTTGCGGTAGACTGGTTGCCAGCCAAGGCTACAGAACCTTCTCTTCACTGCAGTTATTTAACCCATAACTGGAGAGAAGAGACAGATTAATACCTTTCCCAAGGGCATTTATGTGTCAGTGAATGCAAAGAATTCAACTGGAATTTGAACTCAGTTCCTCAAGGTCTTGTTCCGAGCCTATATCCACCGCCCTGCAATGCATATCTGCAATTACTTACCTTCCTGTAATTCTTCTGTTATATGTTTTTTCCAATCATTTTTAATAATGAGATCACTGCCAGTTTCTAACCGCTGAACCACTTCACAACTTTCAACTTTTTCTTTTTCTGTTCTGTCACTAACATCCTGAGTTAATGAAAAACGTTTCAGATAAGGAGTGGAAGTGTTAATTTTTATCACATAATTTATTATTTCAAGCAACCAACAGAATTTTTCAAAAACAGTATTTTCAACATTTTTTCTACAAAAATATAAATAATTTTTAATTCTGTGTAGCATTGGTGCATTTTGTGATGCTTTTGTCAAGACAAAAGCTGATATAATTGAGATTTAATTAATTTGATATTCTTTGAGATACTCTGGCATAGAAAATAAGATTATGGTGTAATTATAATATATATACAGCCTTTGAGATTTCAGTTGCCCGATTAATTGGGCGATTAAAGTTTATTGCTTTACATGCCTGCAGTTGAATAAAAATCTTCAAATATAGAAAAAAGAAATCTTATTCCTTTTACAACCCAAAAGTATGCCTTTGAAGATTCCCAAGTTACTTAGAATGACCTACAATGACATTATTAAACTCTTGGCCTTTATCGTCCTGGTCAGTGTAAACATTCGTTTAATTAACGCTTCCAGTATGAAGCCCAAATGTCTCTGTCGCCCAGATTAAAGATGCTCACAAATTTTTAGAAATTCATTTGGAAAAATATTACCCTATATTTCCTCCCCACTTACGAAAAGTAAAAATGAACATTTGAAAGAAAGAAAAAAATATGCATACTTCTTTCAACCACGCACAAAAAAACAAATTATACAAGTAATTTTTTTTATGAAAAATCATTGAGAAAATCAGAATCGTTATTTTTTATCATCTATTAGACGGAGGTTGTAGTCAAATAGAAGAAAGAAACTACAAATTTCAGTCCCTCCACTCATTTGCCAAAAAAAGAAAAAAAAAAACACAAAAAAGAATACAGCATATTATGATGTTAAAAAATAAACAAAGAAAAAAACAAAGTTTTATCATCAAAATATTTATGGTATTATTAAGAGGAAAGATCAAATTCTTTGTTATTTTTTCAAAAAATTTTTAAATTCTTTCTAACACATTTGAAATTTTAATAAAAATTTCATTTTTGTTTTACGTCAGCGATTCACGATATGTTTACATGCTTAAGAAAATGGAATCAGTCGAATAAAATGATTTTGGAGCGAGTAAATTTTCCCTTGCTCTCGACTGCCAGTTGAGTAATTTCTTTTTCATTCGTTTTCAAGTCTCAAGGGCTATATATATATATATATATATATATATATATATATATAGAGAGAGAGAGAGAGAGAGACAGACAGACAGACAGACACACACGTCTGCTCTTGGACATCATTTGTAAATTATACTCCCATAAAGCAAAGCAGAGGTGATGGAATCCCAGTCATCATCCTAAAGAAATGTGCCCCTGAGCTGACTCCAATCCTCTCCAAACACTACAATATTGCTTTCTGCTTCCTGATTTACTGTTTGTTAGAAGTCATCATCTGTAGTTCCTGTTTTAAAGAACACTGCTGAACCCTCTAACTATTGCCCTAATAGCTTCTTACTGCTTTTTGGTAAAGTATTGGTAAAGCATATTGGTCTCACCCTTTAATGGTTGAAATAGTTAAATTCTACATCTACTTGAACAGTTTTTTTTCTTGCACTTCCTGCATGCAGAACTTTCCATTTACTTGCTTCCCAGATAGCTACAATCTCCAAAAATATAAATGCAATGTAAATTGCCATCTTCTAATCCCATTTATCTTTTATCCTTTCTTCAATATTCACTGTACCTAGTCTTTTCTCACTGTAGCACCCTTTGCACTGGTGGTGATTCCACCATGCTTGGGGTTAAATAATTAAATACAAAATTTTAAAAAAATGTGATAAAAACATTAAGTTATCCTAGCTTAATAAAGTAACATTTCTTATGATATTGCCATTTCCTTTTGTGTGATAGATAATCATGGCTCTCCACAGTTTACTTTTTTAATATCTGTAAACAGTGAATTACTATGA
Source organism: Ascarosepion bandense (assembly GCA_037127315.1). Lineage (NCBI taxonomy): Eukaryota > Metazoa > Mollusca > Cephalopoda > Sepiida > Sepiidae > Ascarosepion > Ascarosepion bandense. Next base: position 133,818 of record JBBBDQ010002468.1, on the reverse strand, counting down.
TTGTTTTGGGGGAAATACAGTGGTTTCCTGTTGCTTTATCCAGTTTAGAGCACAGAGTTCTTCTAGAATGGCTGCAAACCAAGGCTTTCCTAAAGACATCAGTGTGAAATAAATACAAACTGTCACAGCTTGCCAATTTCATTTTTTGTGCTGTTAGATCACTTGCACCTCCTTAAATGAGATATATTGACAATTGGGACCAATTTTGGACATTTTTAACACTTTCTTCATTGTATACTTAAATATTATTCTCTAAAATTTGACTTCTGAAAATTGGATTGGGCTAATTTTTTCCCCTATCATTTTACCATCCTCTTTCATCAATGGTAAACAATCAATATTTGTGACATAATAAAAAAACACCAGTAAATTTTTTTTTTTTAATCATATCACCCCGAGCAAGGTGATGTGCAGGGGGCTACATAGGAGTGAAAAGATTGGAAAAGAGAAAACCGGAAACCGCATCCTAAATAGGAAACAAGGGATGAGCCTCTTCAATAGATGTGGGTGGAGTGTGAACCGGGTGATAGTTTAGTCTATCTACTCCAATTGAAAAAAAAGAAAGAAAAAAGTGAGAAGATTGGAAAAGAGAAAACTGGAAACCGCATCCTAAACAGGAAACAAGGGATGAGCCTCTTCACCTGTTCAATAGACGTGGGTGGAGTGTGAACCGGGTGATAGTTTAGTCTATTTACTCCAAATGCAACAACTACACTATCTATGCATACAGAAATGTGTAGAACAATAATTCAATGATTTAGAAAGTATACAATGATTATTCATTTTAATCTTCTTCATGACAAATGAAAATAATGAGTTTTAAACACATGTAAATTGTAGTGGTACATAATTAACAGATCACAGTGAATAATGTACATAATGTAAGAATGTGATGCAGAGATTCCTACCTGGAAAAACCGAAGCTGATGATCAGGTTTCCAGAAAAAAGGATGTTTTAAAATACATTTAGCAGTTGGCCTTTCTTTTGGGTCAAAAGAAATCATTTTCTGAATTAAACTCCGATCTAGGAAACATTCTGGAAAAGAAAAATAATAAAGCAAGTAAAACTAAGAAATGTGTTATGAACAGATGTTCAGAATTTAGTTATGTTCATTTTTTTTATCAAGTACAGTGAGATATGAATTTAGTATTTATTTTCCGACTTCAAAAATCTAAATGAAGTAGCATTTGATAGCTTGAATATGAATAAAAGCTTCAATTTAATGAGTTATCTTTATTTTGCTATATGTATATGTATTTACATTAAGTTATGGCTTAAAGACAATTATTTAAAGATTATCTACTGTAAAACAAAGATTGATTGTGTTTAACAGTCCTTCAACCACTTATTGGTTAAGAACAAATAGAAAAAAAAAAACAATACTTAGCCAAGTCTTATTATTAAAAAGAAAAAACACATTAATTTATTCAAGTTAATATTTTCCTTGTGCCTCAAATTAACTTTATACAATGGTTTAATGTTTACAAGATGAAACAAAATACATTGTTTAAAAACATTTGTCAATGGTTATTTTTTTTCTACTCATTTCACCCCAAGAAGGACAGAACTGCCACTTATATGCAGGGGGTTACATAAGAAGTGAGTGATGAAAAAGAGAAACAAGTTACAGGGGACTGAAAGAATCAGTAAGAAAAGGATGAGAATACAGGTGAGAAGAGGACTGCATGAGAGTGAAGTGGAAAGGGAGAAGAACATGATACAAGGGTTGTCAGGGAAAGGATGCAAGTCAAGAAGATAAGAGATAGCAATTGACATTGCATTTAAATTCTTGGAGGTTGTAGCTGTCAGGGAAGCAAATATATGGAAGGGAATTCCACAGGCAGTAAGTGAGAGCAAAGAAGCTGATAGAGTAGAAGTTACAGTTACATCTGATTCATGCAGAGAGGGGCACCAGGGAGCTAAGCTCATTGAAGTAGAAGACATGAAAGTATTTGTAAAAGTGAGAGAGGGAAGCCACATTACGTTGATGAAAAAGTGACTGGATTTGAGTTACCAGGTTGGGATCAATTACATTGCAGATTCTCTGTTGGATTTTGTCAAGAATCCCAGGGGTACCTGACCAAATGTGTCAGCTGTATTCAATGTATGAGTGGATGGTAGATTTTGCAAGATGGACTCAGATAAGAAAAACTTCCTGGCCCTACACAGGGAACCAATCTTCCTAACAGCAGATTTAGCTATGGATTCAATGTAGTCATTTCATTTGAGGTCAGCAGATAGAGTTAGGCCAAGGAGGCACAGTGTTTTGCTTTCAGGGAGACTAGCCTGATCCATTCTGATGCTTGGGTGGGGGAGAGTGGTTGTCTATTGTAGTTTGAGTTTTGTTTCACAGGATATCAACCTCTGTGGGATATATAATGCCAAAAAGGTGAGGTTTTAAGGCATTTTTTTAAAAAATGTTCGGTTATAGTGAGAATGTTGATTTAGTCAAATTTTAATGAAAATTTTTTGTTTTTATTCTTCTTTATTTTAAAAAAACTGAAAATGTCTTCTAGTTCTGTATTCTAAAATGTATTATGGTAATAATTTTTCCTTCAAAAATGTATATTTTTCGATATTTCTATAAAAATGTACTTTTATACTTTCATAGTGTTTGGGGGTTAGCTATTTGCCCATAGCTGGGACCCTAACAAGTGCTACCACCCCTGGTCAGGGTGGATCTGAGAACAACAGCAATTAAGAGGTGGTTCCATGCTCCTCACAACCTCCTAATCAGAGGCCTTGCTGCCGGATGCAGTTTACCATCAGGCTCAATGGTGGTTATGGTGGTTAAAGGATAGCAGCTTTGTTTTGGAAGCATTAAAATTTACAAGCCACATTGGATTGGAGGTCCTTTTCAAGATCAGCAGTGAAGTTTGCTTTGTCAGTCTTGGTAGATTTCTTCTCGAGGTAGGAGTAAATGGTTGTGTCAGCAGCAAAGATGCCTACTTGGGATCTGATTACATTGATGAAGATCAGAAAAAGCATAGGACCTAGAATAGAGCCTTCAGGGACACCCATGTTCATATGATCGTATCTGGAAGCATGCCCATTTAATACCACCTTCATTATGTGATTTGAAAGGAAAGACTGGATCAGGTCAAATAATCGTCCAGTTACACCATAGCTCTGTAGCCAGCATGCCAGATTCTGTAAAAGCTATCTAGTGCAACAGCTCGAGCTTTGTTGTTTTTATTGAGAGCCTGGTATATATACTCTGTGATGGTCATTAACATATCAGCAGTAGACCTGGTGAAGTGGAAATCATACTGTTTATCAGGGAAGAGGCAGTGGGCTGTGAGATGTTGAACCACTTCAGCATTGATAATAGTCTTGTGCACTTTGCCAAAAATCGGTAGGAGGCTAATAGGATGATAATTAGATGGGTCTGAGGGTTCTCCAGCATTCTTAAATACAGGAACCACAGAGGAGAACTTCCAGCAGGCAGGGAAGCAAGAAGCAGAGAGGCAATAGTTGTAGAGTTTGGAGAGGACAAAGGAGAGTTCAGGGGCACATTTCTTCAGGACAATGATTGGGATTCTGTCACCCCCATTCATCTTATGGAAGTCAAGCTTTGAAAGTGAGAGAGTAGTGTGAACATCACTTAGCTGAACCTCAGTTCTAGGTCGGAAGTCAGGTGCAGATACCCTAGATAAATGAAATGTTGTGTTAGTGGAGAATCTGCAAGCAAAGCATTCAGCCTTGTCTGCTGAAGATGTGAAAACCTCAAATTCATTGATTAAAGCCGGGATTGAGGGCTTGCTGTTACTTAATATATTTTGACAGAGTCGCCATAGTCTTTGGAGTCAAACTTGCGAGATGCTATATGCTGTTTCATTCTTTCAGCAAACGACAGCTTAGCATCATTTAGGATCCTCTTGCATTGATTACAAGCAGAGGCAAAAAGAGCCTATTATGGTCAGACACGTCTCTGATAAAGCTGGAAGAAGTGATTCCTGTGGGCAATAGCAGCTGAGCAACCAGAAGAGAACCAGGGGGATGAATGGGGTTTAAGTTGTAACCCAAGAGGAGACCTCGGACACACAGTCTTCAATGGGAAGACTAAAAACTTTGTTTCAAGGGAGGTCACACAGGAAATCGTGGAGTGACTCAGTCTGCTCTTTGGCAGCAGATATTCTGCTGGTTTGGGGTTCCTGGGAGGAGGGGATGTGAAAGTAGACATTAACAGAAACCACAGCATGATCAGAGTTGCCAAGAGGGCAAAGCTGTATAACATGGCAAGAGTCAGGGATAGAAGTGAAACAGAGATCTAGCAGTGTCAGTTCTATTAGTGTTATTAGAGAAATGCGTGGGGAAATCAACTACTTATATAAGGAATTAAGTGATTGAAAAGTTCATGGTATGGACACCAGCAAGATCTGTGACAGAGTTTACCAGCCACTCGGCATAGTGGGCGTTGAAGTCTCCAAACACAAATATATGGGTAAACAGATGAAAGGAAATGGCCTTATCTACATTTTAGAGATGACGTAAAGTACAAAACAGTCAGGAGATGAAGGGGAGCAGTTGAGAAAAACAAGATAGCTAACCGAGCTTAGTAGAGAGACGAAGATGCATATAGGAATGATCTAGATATTCAAGAGAAATCACTCTAGCTAGAGGGAGATGTTCGCAGACATAAACACCAATTCCATGCATATGTACATTGGAGTCCTTCCTAAAGAGGGGAAGGTAACCAGGGATATAAAAATCAGAGGAAGGAATAGAGGGGTCAAGGTTAGTTTTACAGACTCCTAAGATGTCATGTAAGTTTACTTTGATGACGGATTCAATGCTGCAAAAGTTCAAGAAAGAGATGTTAATAATTTTAGGTGACTTTTGTTTAGCTGGTTTAGTTAATATTATGAATGCATACAGAGTTAATATAGAACAATACGTTTAAGAAAATAGTTACTTTCTTCAGCAAGTTCACTTAAACAATAGTATCCTGCCATAATGTTGGCCTGCCTTTTTAAATTGGGTCCAAATGGATGTTTGCCTTTTGATTTAACATAGTACATTACACATCCAGCAGAAAAAATATCAACAGCACATGTCTGAAATAAAAACAAAACTTTATAAGCAGAAATTTAGAATTCTCAGATGTTTGGAAATTTTTGTCAACAACTGATTATTTTATTATTTTGAGTTGATTATTAAGAAAGCGAAAATATGGTTGCTAATAGATTACAAGATAGAAAGTTTATAGACAGTTTTTGTAGTTTTGCTTATTTAATCTTCATAAATTTTTTTTTTGATAATTTAAATTATATTATTAGCCACTTCTAATTTTTCTTAAGTTTAAGAAAGTCAATGAAGTGACTCAGGGAAATATTTGTCTGATTAATTTCATGTTTGGATTGATGTAAGTGATTGGATATTTCATGTAAAATTAATAAATTATACTTGATATATGATACTATTACAGTTTTATGAATTTTATAACCAGAAGTTTCAGGTTATTAACACATCACTCAATAAATCGCAGGCCTAACTAATAAAACAACTTTTAGGCAAAATTTGACTTTATTTTTTCAACATAATCTCCTTCTAGGGTAAAACACTGATTCTAACGCTTCTCTAAAAATTTGATGCCTTTTTTGTAGAATGATTTGTCTTTGGCTTCAAAATATGCCCCAGTTTCTGATTGTGACACGATAACTAGGCATATATTAAGGTGCTTTTTAAAATATGTATTTTATTATAATAGATTAAAATAGAAAATGGTTAAGAATAGAAAATAGTTTAAAAACATATTTAACAAAAGTGAAAAAGAAGAGGAAAAAATAAATAAATAAACGCTTTTTCTTTTATGAGGAAAATTGTGGAAGAGACAAGGGTATCCGATTACTGTTTTAAATCCTACCACTCCTCCGGTAAATATTTGACTCAGTGATTTAATGTGATAAAGAGATAAGTTCAGGAGATAAAAGTTCAGGAGGTGGGTTTTCGAATGACCAGGTCAAAGGCTGTCTTTTACTGTATCTTGACCACACATTAAGAATTTTCTGGCGGAAGCTTTATTAAGATAAAAAAAAAAGATAACTGAAATTTCAGACTTACAGTCGCCAATGTTTATCACCGGTGGTCTAAAGCATTTCCGGATTCATTTTAAATAAATAGAAGTTAGTGAGTTTAAAGTGAGTTCAGCTGGGCGCGTGCTTGAAGTAGGAACCTCCGTTCGTCTTGTTTCGGTCAGTTCGGATTTGTTGATCTCCATTAATTAGAGTTAGAGCTGTGTGTCACATTTGCCTGCCCCAACCGAAAAGGCTAGCTCAGCTCTAGTCTAAACGAAATAAAGCATCCTTTCAACTCATCCAAGTTGTGGAAGTTCGTTCCTTATAGTTCAATCTTGTACCCCCAGCTTGAGGCTCCGACATTTCAACAAACTCCCGGCAAACATCACAGCGTGGAGAATGGCCGCCGGAAAAATTGTTAGGACGGTCCGTTGGGGTGTTACATGATATCACTTCATTTGAGCCAAATCTCTTTCCCTGGAGCATTCTTTTGAGGTCTGCAAACAGCCAGTAGTTGCTGGGGGTCAGATCAGGAGAATAGAGTGGATGCAGAAGCAATTCGAAGTGCAATTCATGTAGTTTTGCCATCTGATCAATTTGTGACATGGTGCATTCTCTTGGTGAAAAATCAATTTTCTTCTTCAATTGTGGCTGTTTTTTGGCAATTTCTTCCTTCAAATGCACCAATAATGCTATATAATATTCGCTATTGATGATTCTTTCTTTCTCAAGCTAATCAATGAACAAAATACATTGCACATCCCAAAATATGGAAACCAAAACCTTGTATGCTAATGTTTGTGCCTTTGGTAGCTTTGGACAGCTTTCACCTGCTGCTGCCCACTCAGGTGACTGCCGATTTGATTCCAGTGTAAAGTGGTGGATCTATGTTTCATCTATTGTCACATATTTATGCAAAAACTTGTTGTATTGAAACAGTTGCAAACAACACTCTGAATCCTCAACGTGTTGTCGTTTTTGATCAACTGTGAGCAAACGTGGCACTCACTTTGAACAAAGCTTTCTCACTGACAAATGTTCATGAAAAATGGTGAATACACTGCCTTCTGATATGTTCAACTCCTCTGCTATCTCCCGTAACTTCAATTTATGATCAATCAAAACGAGTTTGTGGATTGTTTTGGTGTTTTCCAGAAAAACTGCTGATTTTGGTCGACCTGAGCATTCATCATCATTTGTGTCTGTATGACTGCGTTTAAAGTCAACATACCACCTCTTAACTGTTGTTTCCAACAAAGCAGAGTCTGAATAACACTTATGAAGCTGTTGCCTTGCTTGAACAGTATTTTTTCTCATCAGAAAACAATGCTTTATCATTAAATACAAAATCCAGATTTTCCATTGTTTTGAAAATTTGCAATAATAGCTTCACTTAAAAAAACTCTAATTTGTAAACTAATAATCTGGTTGGGCCCAAATTTTGTCACGTGCCATTTGAAGATTAGTACATCATAAAAATCATATTTACAAAGACAGCATTTAAAAAAATTTAAAACAATGTCAATAAAAACAAATTATAAAAATAACATTACTGTGACATATATGTTCATGTTTTGAAATCAGTTTTTAGAAATCCTTCATCCACTGATTTTGTGATCTATTTTTTCATATGATTGATTGATTGTTTATTTATCTTACCAGCATATCAACCCTTGTGAGTTGATTGCTGAAACTGAATTTTTTGTTCAAGAATGTTTTAAAACATTTCAAGTGTTAGTGAAGTTTTGAAAATTGTTTTCAAAATATCACAAGTTGTATAGATTGGGAGTATTTTAAAATGTAAGTTGTATGGTTCAAAGTTCAAGCTCTATTTTCTATAGAAGTTGGAAGTATCTTATTTTTTCAGATATCCTATTACTTGGGCAGTAGTTAGATTTTATAAGAGCATATAAAGTTTTTGTATTTGAATGTGTCTTGTGGTACAGTGAATATCAGCGCAGAATAAGAAATTGGAGTTTGAATTTCAGTTGAATTTGTTGTATTTACTTATGCACAAATATCCCCGGTATACACATGTATATTTGTCTCTTTTCCCTTCAACTATGGGGTAAATAGCAGAACAAACTGGGTTTTATAACTTTGGTTCACCAATCTACCACATAAAGTAATGGCAGGAAAATCTTCTGCCCAGTCAGTCATGGCACTGAACTGACTTGGTAATAATTTGGTTTGGTTTATTTGTTTTGCAGCATATCAACCTCAATGGGTTATTTAATGCCGACAAGATTTTTAGAATAAGTTTGTATGAATAGAATATGTAGTCTTTGTAATAAATCAGTTTATAGATCATTGACATATTACTGTAAAGAGAGTTTTTCTCAAGAGTCTGGTTTTATTAATTTGGTTTATTTTGTTTTACTGCGTATCAATCTCAACGGGTTATTTAATGCTGACATTTATGGAGTAATGATTTTTTAACTAATATTGAAGTACCCCCAATTGGCCTATTCTCTATTGTTGATACATTTATTTTGTGAGAAATTTCATCTCCTTTAAAGAAGATGATGTCAGTTTATTAGAGAAAAGGTCTCTTGTAAGCAGACTATATTTAAATTGTAATCTGTAAGAAGTTGCTTGATTTCCTCATAGTTTGGTTTAGTACCTCGACAGTTCCAGTATATGATGCTTGTGTTCCATTTGAGTGGTAATTATTTTATTTTAGTGAGTGTATCTTAAGGATGACTATTTTTTTGGTTATTTGTTTCCATACCCCATACTTTCTATAATTTTTTCTTTGTGAGCTTGTTCTTCACAGAGAATTTGTATTTTCTTGATTATTTGGGTTCTTTTCATTTTGTTTTTCCTTTTTTATTATCTTTATGTGGTTTGTTATTTTGTTTTTTGCTTTTAATTGTTGTCAGTGAATTTTGTGTTGAATTTACATTGTGGGTAGTCTTGGCTTACTGTTATGGGTTGTTTCTAAGTTTATAACCAATCTTAATCTTTTCAGTATATTTTTTAATTCTTTAATTAAATAGTTCTTGTGTTTCATGTAATTTGTTTGATATTAAATTTTCATAGTGTTACAAGGATGCATTTATATATAAAAAAATAATATTAATAATGTCTAATAAAGTTTATAGTAAGGGATTCTACTGAGTCCTACTTGTTATTACAAAAAAGTTTTAATTCATGAAGTAGTTGATAAGTAGAGAAATTAGAAATAGAATGTTTTGGAAATTTCTAGATTATTCCAGTATATTCCAATATAATCTAGAGAATTTGAAATGATTTGAGAAATATGCAAATTAGGCGTTAGCCCCTATAAAAATAGGTTTTGGGAAGAGAGTAGTTAATTTTTAAAAGGATTGGCTGATATTATCAGCTCCAGCCTGACTCAGAATTTGTATATCCAGCAGAAAGAATCTCTATTAAAAGTTGCCGACCAACTAAAACCTGAAAGAGAACCTCATGGAACTAAATGGGTAAACAGATTTTTTTGACTTTCATTGACCAAACAAAGAATTAGTCTTTATATACACATTTGAGGATTTCTAAAAAGTATAGCATTTAGACTACTTCGCTAGCTTAACTGGGTAAAGATACTTGACTCCTTACCTTCCCCTTCTCTCCTCATAACACTCACTAGTAGTAAACTATGTTTCTGTTTTGAATGCAACAAAAATTATATACTTGTAAATATTTTATTTGGTGTTTTTTGTAAATTAAATATTTGTCTGTGATTTAGCTCAGTGTTTTTTTTATTTTGTTACAACATAATATGTAACAATAGGTATAGCTTGATGTTGCTTGGGTAATTTTTGCATCTGATGGTGTATTGTAGTTTGTTTTGATGTTTTTCTTTTCTTCTGAGTAGGGAATTTTTTTGGTGTGTTTAATCTTTAATATGTCTTTATTTTTCCAGGTTTCACAGTCCCTGGAAGTTGCCCCATGATTTTGTTTAGAATTAGGGCATTTGCTTTAATTTAATGTTATCTGTGTAGTTAGGAACATTCTCCCCACATTTTCCACGAACTAACTTCCTTGTACATTTATTCTGTGTCTATATCTTTGGCAGTTGAAGCATATTAATGGGTTTGAAATATATGATTCTACTTTAAAAAGTGTATAGCCAATTTTTATTTCCTGTGGTGGTTCTGGTGCATCAGAAGTAACGATATAAGTGTTGGTAGCTATAATTGTATCATTTTGTTTTTAATAAATATTTCTGTATGTCTGTAAGGATTTATTTTCTGATAGAGTTATTGTTCTTAATTTGTTCCAGTGTACATAGTGAAAGTTTAGCTTTGGAAGGGATTTTAAAATTAGTGTGGGAAGACCCTTACCTTTATATCATGAAATTTGGTCATCCTTAGAGTTTCAGCAAGTTTTCCTTTGACTTCTATCAGTAATGTATTATTTTCAGTTTTTTTGTTTTTCACTGTTTTTTGAGTTATCCATGATAAATTTTTTTCTATTACAAAAGGTGACAACTTCATTATTAGTTTGTCTTCTATTGGTTCTATTACAATAAATTTCTAAAATGTTTCTTTAGATTGATTTTCTGTGTCACTTTCTGTCTATATATCAATGTGTAGCTGCTTGTTTTTTTCCTTAAACTTCATTATTATTATAATTATTCATCAGCCATGCTCCCCACCCACCTCAGAGGTGATGAGGGGGAAATCCTATTCGCCTCACTCCTCCAGGGCTGTATGACTAGTATACTCTATGGTGAGATAGATTCCAACCATCTGGGAATGTTCACTCAAGTATGGGCTTTCCTAAGAGGTTGAAACAGTCATGTCAGATTCCTTTGTTCCCAGTCTAGTTGACCCTACAGTCACTGCTTATCAAGTCAGTTGAATGTTTGATATAGTAAAATTGAGTGAATTTTCTTTGTTTTGTTAGTCTGACTTAGGGTTTAATGTGATCAGTAGGTTTATTGGATTGGGCTTCTCCAACTGCCTGTCTAGCTCAGGCAGGGGCCAAAGTGGTGTGTTGGAGTTTAGGTGTATCTGTATAGCTTAACTCCTAAAACCCTCCACCACCGGGATCCCACCTTTAAGCATCATGTGTTGCCACCCATGGCAAACAGGTGACTCCCTTGGAGGATTTTTAACCCCTGCATGAACTTTACTAAGAATGGAAATGGTTGGTTGGTTGGTTGGTGGTTTGTTAATCTAGCATATTGACCTTCTTTTGGTCATTTAATGCAAAAAAACAATTTTTTTTTTAAAAGTTCAAACTCTTCCATTAGTTGAATTTTTCAAAATTGTGACCTAGTATTATATTTTTAAGTATACTCCTATCTCTCTGAGAAGGAGAGAACATCGTCCATGCCATGCAAGTGTTCTCAAATATATTTTTCAAGGTGTTGGTTTTTAAGTATCGCTTTCTAGCAGTAGCAAGGGCTCTACATTCCACATATATTTGACTGTACAAGTTGTCTGGCATGTCAAACATTGTGGTGGCTGTTCTTGTTTGAGTATAAAGGAGTGAGTGAGGCTTGTGTGGCTGATACATAACCTGGATATAACAACTTGTTCTTTCCTTAAAGTAACTGGTCTCCACTCTCCACTTTCTTGATTTGAAAGAGTTTGCTGTTTTTGTTATTATTCCAGTGTTGTTGCTATTTTGCATAAAATAATTTGTTGATTTTAGGTTTCAGGTCGGTATAAGGGATGTTGATATTATCAGAACTCTGGTTAAAGGCTGATTTAGCTGCAGAGTCTGCTCTTTCATTGCCTTTCACTCCGATATGACTTGGGATCCAACACACAATTATTTCTTTATGGCTAGACAATGAGTCTGTTCTATTCAGCAGTTTGGTTTTCAAGCTTTTTATTACTGAGTGATGTTAAAACAGAGAGCAAGTCTGAAAATATTACAAATTTCTTATGCTTACTTTTTGATAGAGTTGTTGGATTTTATGGCATGCCAACTCCTGTTTGGGTCATTTTATGCCGAAACCTTGTTTATTTATGTATACAAGGTAGTTATTCTGTATAAAAGGCTGGGAGGTTGTTGGGTTTCATGATCTGTTGTTTTTTTGGCGGGGATTGCTTTATCTTGTGATTGTTTCTGATTGTACATCTATATACCTACACATATACATGTGCGCATATATAGATATATATATACACATACACAGTATTTGAAAGTATATCTTGTTGAGAATCTTGATTTCTTTGAGAAAATTTTATATTTTATCTGTGTCTGTATTTTTAAAAATTTCTTTTAAGCCTTTTCCATTGAAATATTTTTTGTCTTATTTTAGCTATGGTTTTACATTCCAGTAGGATATGTTTTATTGTAATTAGGCTTTCGCAACTGCATTTTGGTGGGTTTGTCTTGTTTAATATATAAGAATGGGTTAAGTATGCGTGTCCTATAAGTATTCTAGTTATACTAGAATACTTATAGGACACACATGACTTGTTTTTTCCGAGTGTTTCCAAGATTTTTTTCCCCCATTTTTCTATTTTAGGTTTGATTTGAAACAGTTTATTTCCGGTTTGGTTTTTACATGATTCTTGCCATTTATATTTTATATATTTATTTTAGGTTTTAAGTCTGTATATGGAATTTGAAGATTTTCATTTTTAGAGATGATTTAGCAGCAATATCTGCCTTGTCTCCTCCTTAGATCCCAACATGGCTTGGAATCCAGCAGAAGATGATATTTTTGCTTTTTTCCATTGAATGTAGTTTGTATAGGAGATTTTGTATTCATGGGTTTTCTAGTTTTTTTTCCTTTTAGAGATGTTAATACAGATAGTGATTCTGAAAAAATAATATAGTTTTCTTTTTTGTTTTTTGATATTATTTTTAGAGCTAGTTTTGTTGCGTAAGCATCTGCACTAAAAATTGATGCTTCATTTGGCAAGTGTTTTTTGATAATTGTTTCTTTTGTTATTGCTGCGCTGCCTGTTTTTTCTTCGTCTTTTGAGCCGTTCGTGTAAATACTTTGATAGTTTTGATATTTTTCTCTTATTTTTGAGAATTTTTCAAATGTATGTTGTGGGATGTGTTTTTGATTTTGATAATTTGTTTAAACTTATTATATTTTGATTTTTGATTACCCATGGTGGTATGTTTGGTTGGTTGGTTTTAAGCATTTGATTAAATATATTATTTTCTTGGATGATTCCTTCCATTCGGGGTCCTAATGTTTTGATTTTATTTGTGTTAAGATTAAATTTCTCTTTATGACTTGATGTAAGTACACAGTTGTGTGTGGGATTAGAGGGACAGGAGGGGAATTTTAGATAGTATTGAGTTGCCAGTTTTTCCTTTTTTAGTTGTAATGGGAATTCATTTACCTCTAAATATAGACTCTCTATAGATGAGGTTGGATAGGCTCCAAGAGATATCTGAAGGCCTTTATGGTGTATTGTATTTATTGTTTTTAGGTAGAACTTTCTAGTTATTTAGTAGACCATGCAGCCACAGTCCAGTTCGGAGTGGATCAGTGTCCTATAAAGTTTTAGAAGGATTTCTTTGCTATCACCCCCATTCTGTGTGGGCTATTGCTTGAAGCAGTTGAAGAGCTTTAAAACATTTTGTTTTTAGGTGATTGATATGTGGTCTAAAGGTCAGTTTGTTGTCAAAGATTATTCCTAGAAATTTGTGTTGCTGAACGACTGATATTTTTTCATTTTCTAGTTTTAGAGTTGGGTTATTGTATAATTTTTTCAGTTGGCAGAAGTATACAGATTTTGTTTTTGTTTTCGATATTTTAAAACCGTTTTAGAGTGTCCATTTGTTAATTTGGAGTAAGCATTGAAGCTGTCTTTCTGCTGTGTTGAGGTTTCTTGATCTATAATATATTGTAAAATCATCAACGTAAAGGCTACAGTTTATTCCAGGTTTGATGTTTTTTATTATGTCATTTATTTTTATTTTGAAAATTGTAGGGGAGAACTTGCTTTTGATAATCAGACAGTGTAGCACCTATTTGTACTTGGAAGTGTCTATCTGTTAAAAATCCTTTTACAAAATTTGTTAGTCGGCCTCTCGGTCCTAGTTTATGCAGATCTTTCATTATACCATGTTTCCAGGTTTGATCAAATGCTTTTTCTATGTTGAAGAATATGGCTATTAGATGTTTACTTAAATTAACTTCTCTTATGGCTATTTCTAATCTTATGTGGTTTATTGTACTTCTTTCTTTATTATATCCACATTGATATTTTGATATGTGTTTTCCTTCTTTTGGGTTGTGGGTTTCTTTTTAAATTTCCGCAGTGCTGCTTCCTGGTTTCTCATTGCATTTTGTCAGTTTTTGAAACCCTTCCAGTTGGCTCTTTTCAGTTCACATCTGGCAGAGCCTACATTTTCTTCTGTGGTAGGCTTTTGATTTTCTAGAATGATTGGGTAATGATCACTGTCACATATGTTGCTGTGTGTTTTCCATGTGTAATCCATACAAATTTCTGGATCGCATATACTTAAGTCTATTGATGATTCTGATACATTGGAGGGGTTTAGGTAGGTTGAGGATTTTTGATTTAATAGACATAAATTATGGGTGTTTATTATTTCTTCTAATATTTTACCTTTAGAATCTAGTTTTTTGCTATCCCAGATAGGAATATGACTTTTAGTCTCCTAGTAAGATTTTGGGTTTAGGAAGTTGTTCCAGTAAATTGTTTATGTTTGTTGTATTTATTGGTTCTTGTGGGTGTATATAAATGGAATGGCTTGTAATGGCTTTGTCTAGTGTCACTTGTGCTTGTAGTTTAGTTTTAATATTTATTTTGTTTTGCGGTATGTCATTACTAATCAATATTGACGCTCCTCCATTAGCTGTGTCCTGTATTGTGATTATAGTGGTATTGTTTATAAGTTTTTATTTTTAAGTTATAATTTTCTTGTAAAAAAATTTCCTGTAAGCAGATGACGGCTGGATACAGTTGTGATAAAAGTATGAGAAGGTCGTTGCAATTAAATTTTATTCCACAACAGTTCCATTGCATGATCTTATGTGCCATAGTTATATTCTCATTTGGGGTGGGGAGTGGGGGGTGTAGTTACCTTCCAGGTTTATATTACTTGTTCTCTCCAGTTTTATTTCCAGCTCTTGGGTTTTTTTAATTTTTGACTTTGGTTTCAACTGCTTGTGATGTCCTTTGGTCAGATTTTTGATTTTGTTTTGGAGTTTGTTTACTTTCTTCTACTTTCATAAATTCCAGAGCTTCAAATTTATTTTCATTTAATATATTGGTTCTTGATTTTTAATTAGATCTTGATCAAATGTTTTCTTGTTCTATTGTTGTTTCTTTTTTATCTTTTTGTTTGTTTTTCGTTTTCTTGGTTTGGGTTTGAGAAGAAGAGGATTTGTTGGAGTTTCGTTCTGTGTTTTTTTTTTATTTCCAGAGTTTTTTGCTTTCTTCTGGGTTAATTCCATTTGATTTGGGTTGCTGAACTTTGTTGAATTTTGGTCTAATTTGAGTTGTGAGGAAGGTTTTTAATTCTTCTAGAAAAGCTTTTAATTCCTTGTACAAATTTGTTATTTCAGTTGAATCTTTTATTTTATCGTCATTGTTTATTTTATTTACTTTTTGTACCATAGAGGCATAGGTGTTTTCTTTTGTGTTATTTTTTAACTTCTTTTCGTCTGGGAAGGATAAATTTTAATTGTAGTTAATTATAATTATTTCTTTTTCCTGTTTATAGATACTGCATTGTTTTGAGAGGGCAGAGTGGTTACCCAAGCAGTTTGAGCATAATCTCTCATTTGGACAATACTCTTTTTTATGTTTTGGTTCTGCAATTTTTACACATGTTTGTTATGACAGGAGTCTTTGTGATGTCCATATTTATGGCATTTGTAACATTGAAGAGGGTTTGGTAAGTATTATTCTACTCTTATAATTTCATATCCTATTTTAATTGTTGTTGGAATTTGGGAGGAGTTGAATGTTAGAATATAGGTATTGGTTTATATTTCTGCTTCATTTTTCTTTATTGTAGTTCTTCTGATGTCTGTAACAACTTCAGTTTTGAGTTTTATTTTTATTTTTAGTTCTTTGTTTCTTACCACACCCTTTGAAAAATTTAAGGTCTGGTGTGGGTAGGATTTTATATCTATTTCTTGTAATTTTTTGTTTTGTCATTTTTTTACATATTTGGTGTGATTATATTTGATATGGCTTTTTGGATTACGAATGGAGACATTTCAGTTAATGGCTTGTTGCTTATTGCTTCAAGGACAATAAACCTTGGCAAGTTTTCATGATCATACTATCTCAGAATCAGTATCCACATGGGGTCTCTTGGAAGATTTTTTGAGTGCCATGGATTATTTTTTTTTAATTCACCATCCATGCTCCCTACCTACCACAGAGTCCAAGATTGGGACATGACAAGGGGGAAACCCATTCGCCTTGCCATGTCAGGGCTACGTGAAAGGTATACTCGCTTTAGGAGGAGTCTTTGAGCACATGGGTTCCTTTATTTCCATTATTCAGGTTTTGCAGCTGTCAAGGTTTAACAGATATGTCAGACCCTTTTCTTTTCCCAAATTGATTGAACCTCAGCAACTGCCTTCCTTCATATATTTAGGGGAAGGTGTTAGTTTTGATTGGGAAGAGGAGTACGAGTTATTGGTTTAGAGTGATGGGGCTTGACATGACCAGTCGATTGATCAGATTGGGCCTCTCCGACCACCCGTCTAGCCCAGGTAAGGGCCAAGGCGGTGTGTTGCAAAGTCATGACCACTTTACACCTGGGTCATGACATGCTCAACCACCAGGATCCTATCTCTAGACATTATGGGCCGCTACACACGGCCAACAGGTGGCCCCATTGAGGGACTTTTACACTCTGCAAAGGAGCAGTCAGCATATAATGATGTCCCACCGACAGGGCGACCCAGTTTGGGGGTTAACTATTTGCCCATAGCTGGAAGTATGGAAGCTTGGGGTTTTTTGCTGTTTGGTTTGTGTTTGGTTTGGATTTTGGGGAACATCAGTTTCATTAGTTGAAGGTTCAGAGCTTTTCTTTAGAACTGGTTCAACAGGGAGCTTGGTTGATAGGATGAGTAATTCCACTAATTATTTAAGTTCTTTTAATAGATTCATCATTCCATGATGAACCACTGCTTGGTTTGAATTGGGTTGCTGGTGAGTTTAGATATATTGACATATGTTGTTGTTGCTGTAGAGTCATCAATAATTTTTCTAGCTTCAGGGTATGAAATATTTTTGGTGTGTTATTTTTTTATTTTTTTTCCAGATTTCACACTCTTTTGAATCAGCAGCATGGTTTTGTTTGCAGTTTGGGCAACTCTGTGGCTTTTCACAGTTTATGTAGTCTGTTCCACTTTCTCAACACCTTTTACAGACTGGAGGCCTGGTGCATTTTTTTTTGTGGTGCCCAAATCTTTAGCAGTTGAAACATCCGAGAGGATTTGAAATATATACATTTACTTTAGTTATAGTGTATCCTATCTTCATTTCTGCTGGGATTCTTAAAGTGTTGAATCTGAGTATGTATGTATGTATGAGTTTGTATTACTTTATCATTCTTTTTAATAGCGATTTTGCGAGCATCAATGACACTTTGAAACCTGAGGTTGAATTTTATCTCATCTAGGGTGCAAAGAGAAAGATCAGGGCTTCTCACTACACCCTTTGATGAATTCAAAGAATTGTGGGGGTAAAATTTTATTGCCAGATTATGGAAAGATTTTTGTTTTAATAGAAGATCTGAATATGTTTTTTTGTTATTTCTACTAATAAAGTATTATTCGCTAATTTTTTCACAAATTTTGGTTTTATTATAGAGTTGATTGTTTTTTCTATGATAAAAGAAAATTGTAATTGGAGTTTCTTCTATTGATTCAAGAACAATAAATGGAGAGAAGGAAGTCTCATCTGAATCAGTTTCTGAATCATTTTTGACATGTAAGCGTTTTGTGGTTTTTTGATTTTTCACTTGGGGTTTTTTGGTTTTTTGAATACATAAGTATTTTTAATGGGTTCACTGACCATGCTCCCCACCCACCACGGAGCCCTATAATGGGAAATGTCAAGGAGGAAACTCCTTCACCTTGACAAATCAGGGCTACACAATCAGTATACTCACACCAAGGGAAAGGAACTAATAATTTGTGATCACTGGGTTTTCGTTCCTAAGAAAACTACTCGCTCAGTGTTGTATTTATAAAGGGAAATATCCCTACAGTCACTGCTTTTTAATTCAGAAAAGAATTTAATTTACTAAAGAAATACAAATATTAACTTACAGAAAGTAGTACCAACAGCTAAAACATGGGAAAGTTCAAATAAAAAATTTGTGACATTAAAAATGAATGATGCTATGGTGAGATTTCAATTGGATGCTGGTAGTGATATTACACTTATTTATGAACAAACTTGGAACAGAATTGGCCAGCCTAACTAAAAAAAATCCCAACAAAGTTGCAAAATTAATATCAGGTAAGAAATTAATTTACACTTACAATTTTTTGGGAATCAGATGCAGCAACAAGTTCTGGAGCAATCCAGCCTTCAGTACCTGTTACTCCAGAACTGTTGGATAATGAGACAGGTCCTGGTGCTAATTTCTTGCATAAACCAAAGTCAGAAATCATGGCACACATTTCTTTCTTGCCACATGTTGAAATAAGGACATTGTGAGGCTTTATATCTCTGTGGACTGAAGAAAAGACAATATAAACACAGATATTTTAGGTTAGGCATTTTGCATACTGTCTCTGAATGCATCTTCAGAATTTATAAGCATGGAAGCTGGTTCTTTTAGTAGTACAAGCAAAAAAAAATTATAGAAAATTTAATAGTTCTTTAAGATTTAAATAAATATGGACATTACTTGAAAAATATGTCAATTTGAATAAATGAGCATCACTCTTAGCAAAAAAATGCGTGCATAGACTTACCAGAAGGTAAGCATATGCACATATTGAAATTTAAATAACTAAACAGCAAGTGAAACACTGAGACATCATTTTACTTACCTATATCTAATGAATGAAGATGAGCAATGCCAGCCATTGCTTGATGGAGCAGCAATAAATGATCAAGTTTCTTGAGAGAAGGAATCTTTTCTTCAACAAAATCTTCTAAAGTAGCTATGCAGAGTTCTAAGGCAATATAGCGGAATTGACTGTCAGTTTCCTTAAAAATTGTAAAATACACAAGATGATGTAAATGTGATCAAGAAAAATATAATATAAACATTTAGATAACATTTTTAGTTACATGTTATATTAATGGTAAGAGCTATCTTATGTGGCATAGAGTCAATGAAGTGCTAGAATCCGAGCTGATGTTAGATGGGTATAGCTACAGAGAATTTAGTAAGGTTTATAGTATCTCCTACACCGGGTGTAATGGATAAATTGTAGTCTAAATTACACAAAAATGAAAATAGCTCTGACATTTCATTTTAACAAATATATTTACCAAAATTACACAAAAATATCTTGAAATACTAAAGAGTAAATTTAGTCAATAACATCACCTATAATTACAAATTATTCAATACAATTAACTTCAACCACAGCCTCCAGATGGTTCGCTTGTTATGAGGATCTCTTTAAAGAAGATTTTGGAGAGCAAACGGATAGCTGGAAAGTGAGGATCCTTTTACGAAAAATCAGTCCAAGTAAGAATGAAAAATATATTAACTACATTTTACCGAAACAACCTTGGGATTATAGTTTCATGGAAACAGTTGAAACTCTAAATAAAATTTTTGGTGAACACACCTCATTGTTGAATGCAAGATTCAACTGCCTCAATATCACAAAATGTGATACAGATGATCTTACAACTTACTCAGGATTCATCAACAAGCAATGCGAACAGTTCAAAATTTCCACTATCACAGATGAACAATTTAAGTGTTTGATTTTTGCATGTGGATTAAGGTCTGCAAGTGACAGGGATGCGCGCGCAAGAATTTTGTCAAAAATGGAACAAAATCCGGATATTACTCTGCAGCAAATTACAGAGGAATGTTGGCGGCTTGTGAATCTAAAACATGAATCAGATATGGTACAACAGTCGGTAACTGCAACAACATCCATAATCAACACTATTCAAAGACAGTCACCGGAAGCAACACAAAAGAAACCTCCATCTGTTTGCTGGGATTGTGGTGGCTGGCATTTTGCTCGAAAATACTCCTTCAAAACTCACTGCTGCCGCAAATGTAACCGGCAAGGTCATAAAAATGGATTCTGCACACCACCGTGGCGCGAAACAACGCACGAGTGATCACAAAACAAAAACAGACATAAAACACAAACAGTCTGGCAGCAACATACCTTCCAAACTCCAAGTCGAACCGTAAATATGTGTCGGTGGAACAGAACAACCATCCGGTTCGGTTACAAATCGACACAGCATCAGACATAACCATTATTTCCCAGAAACTGTGGCAGACCTCCACTTATATCTACAAAACATGTAGTACAAAGTGCTTCTGGGGACTGTGTCCATATTACAGGCAAATTGCCAGCAACAATCAAGATTGAGAAGACAACATCTGGGATCATATACATTTTGAACTCCCAGCACAACCTTTTGAGACTTGATTTTATTGAGCCACTGGGTCTTCTTGACATCCCACTCAATTTTGTTTGCAATGCAGTATCAAAAGCACCGAGCCAGACTGCCATTAAGGACCTGATTGAAGATATACTCAAGCGGTTTTCTCCAGTTTTCACAAACAACCTTGGATGCTGCAATCAAGCTGAAGCCACAGACACTTAAACCTTCCACTAAACCTGTGTTCCGTCCCAAACGCCAGGTACCATATGCAGCACAACCACTGGTGGACAAGGAACTGAAACGCCTAGAAGAAAGGAAGGTCATCACACCATTTACATACTCACAGTGGGCAGCACCCATTGTGGTAGTAAAGAAAGCTGATGGCTCAATTCAGTTGTGTGCTGATTTCTCAACTGGCCTCAATGCAGCACTGGAAGATCATCACTATCCACTGCCAGTTCCAGAAGATATCTTCACCATACTCAATGGTGGCACCTGTTTTGCCAAACTAGACCTCACAGAGGCCTACTTACAAGTCGAGGTCTCTGCAACCTCCAGAGAACTACTGACGATAAACATCCATCGGGGATTATTCCAATATC
The DNA here is from genome assembly GCA_037127315.1 of Ascarosepion bandense. Lineage (NCBI taxonomy): Eukaryota > Metazoa > Mollusca > Cephalopoda > Sepiida > Sepiidae > Ascarosepion > Ascarosepion bandense. Next base: position 112,712 of record JBBBDQ010002468.1, on the reverse strand, counting down.
GATGGTTACCGTTTGGGGTAAAAACAGCTATTTTCTAACAAATCATGCTAACAGGAGTAGAGGGTGCAGCAGCATACATAGACATCATTGTTGTCGGGTGATCAAAAGAGGAATTGTCAGAACGTGTTGACAAAATTCTGACACGCATTCAAGATTTTGGTTTTCAGCTTCGACCTGAAAAGTGTCATTTTTATTTACAGGAAATAAAATATTTGGGTTTTATTTTTGATTGCCATGGTCATTGTCTAGATCTGGCTAATGTGGCAACTATTCAACGCATGTCATCACCATCAGGCATAAGCAGCTTACGCTCATTTCTCGGACTAGTTAGCCACTATGGAAGTTTTCTACCTTCTCTGCATCAAATTAAGTCACCACTTAATAAACTGCTAACAAAAGACACAAAATGGTCCTGGACATTAGATTGTCAACAATCTCTTGAAAACATTAAAGGACTAATCAATTCAGACTTGCTACTCACACATTTTGACCCAACTCAGAAAACAGTAGTAGCAGTGGATGCCTCAAGCCAGGGAGTTGGTGAAGTGATCTCACACATTTTTCCAGATAAATCAGAAAAGGCGATCATGTATGCAGCAACATCCTTGACATCTGCAGAATGCAACTACAGCCAAATAGAGAAGGAAGCACTGGCTCTGATTTTTGCAGTAAAAAAGTTTCACAGGATGATATTTGGGTGCCATTTTACACTCCTAACAGATCACAAGCCACTGCTCTCCATCTTTGGCTCGAAAAAAGGGGTTCCCGTGTACTCAGTCAGTCAATTACAATGTTGAGCAATCACTTTACTGGGGTACAATTTTTAAATAAAATACCGCTGAACAACAGAATTTGGTCAGGCTGATCACATTCTGCCCCAGATGATGACATCAGCATTGAGGATGATTTCCAATGCACACTTACTGATTGTGTCAGAAGAATTCCTGTAATGAGATTTTAAGTTAAGCAAGAGACTCATCAAGACCAAATGCTTCAAAAATTTATCCAGTTTCTAAGATGCTCATGGCCATCTGACCTCACTGGAGAGCTGCAACAGTTTTAGTGGCGAAGAGACTCTCTGGCCATCATTGAAGAGTGTCTTATGTTTACAGACCGGGTTGAGATCCCTACAAAACTCAGGAGAGCTGTTCTTAAACAATTGCACTCAGGACATCCTGGCATAAATCAAATGAAAGCCATAGCTTGGAGCATTGTATACGGGTCCAACATTGATTCTGACATCGAACAGATCAAGAGTTGTGTCTCTTGCATGGAAGCACAGAAAAACCCACCACGAATCATGGACTCACACTGGACATATCCAGAGCAACCATGGTCCAGGATTCATGTGGACTTTGCTGGTCCTATAAATGGACTGAGTTTTCTGGTAGTTGTGGATGCCCATTCCAAATGGCCAGAAATTTTTCCGATGAAAAATATGGACACCCTCTCAACTATTAGTATCCTTAAACAGGTCTTCAGCCAACATGGCCTACCAGAAACACTTGTGTCCAACAATGGAACATAATTTACATTGGAGTTGTTTCGGCACTTCTGCAAATCAAACTGCATCATGCATGTTTGAGCCCCTCCCTATCACCCACAATCCAATGGCCAAGCCGAACAGTTTGTAGACACATTCAAATGTGCTCTGCTTAATGCAAAATGAAAGGAAACAACAGAGGAAATGTTACAAACATTCCTTCTCTGCTATCAGACAACACCCAATAGTGAAGTAAAGGATCAGATGGCACCAGCAGAGGCACTTATGGGTTGAAAGCTCCGTACCACACTGGATGCGTTATGCCCAAAGGAACAACAAAAACGGAGTATGTGCCAGAGTTCAGATCGACCACTATCAGTAGGTACACCAGTGTTTGTGAGGAGTTACAGGCCTGGGCAACCAAAAAGGACACCAGGTACCATCCACAAGAAAGAAAGGACGATTTGTCTCTAGTGTACAAGTTGGAGATCAACTCTGGGCATGACACAAAAACCAATTGCGGCCAAGGTACACCAACAACACTAAGACAAACAACATTCCACTGGACTTACTAGTGGACACATTTGAACTACCGGCTATACCACCTGTCGAACAGACAAATATAAATGAAAACATTACAGAACCTAGAAAAAAACGACCAAAGCAGAATAGAACTAAAGTGAAACACCTACAAATTAACCCCAAGCATGCTTGTTACAGCTAATTGTTTTCTTTTTACAGAAAAAAAAAAAAAATAGGGAGGTATTAGGATCACCATAAAAAAGGGTCAAAAGTTACCTCCCCTGGAACATTCAAGGGAGTCCGTTCCCCAGCTAATAGGTGCATACTGGGAGATAAGGAGAAGGGACTTCGGTAGAAGCGAGCAGACATAGCAGGCAGAACTTTGCCACGCTCTCTATAAAACACAGCCTTATTCAACATCCACAACAGTTCGCTATACGCATGTTTCCAGAATAATAAATTCCCTAGTTATTTCCAATACTTGGCGAGTGTGTCATTTTTCCATTACCGTTTTATTTTGTCATGTTAAAAACATAACAGAAGCTTCTCTGATAAATGTTTCTAATCTGATCAGATGATCTATTGGGCTTCTTCGGCTTTTAAAACCTGATTGATATTCGGTTATTACTTTATTCTTTTCTAGGTACCATGTCAATCTGGCATTGATCATCCACTCCAGTGTTTTGCACACACAACTGCCTGTAATTTTTTGCATTTGTTATGTCTTTCAGATTATTGTGAATGAGGTGTCTTGTGGAAGTATTGTTATGTTTGCCTGCTATTTTTTGGATCATCTGACATACTTCTTTTGGTTTCGTGTTTTTGTTTATTTTGGTCACAATTTTTCCATGAATTTCGTTTGAAGTCTTTAATGATCTTTTGGGCTTTGGCTCTGCTATTTTTGAATGAGTTTAACTTTTCTTTTGTTGGATTTATTTTGAATTTCTTTAATGCTGCTCTGCGTAGTCTTACAGCTCTTTAGCATTCTTTGTTGAACCATGGCCTATGAGGTGGAGCTTTTTGGTATATATCTTTCAGCTATATTTAGTAGCATGTTTGTAAAATATAAAATGTCTTCGTCTTTGTTTTTATTTGCCTCTGGGGTTAATTCAGCAAGGCATGATGTTTTCAAACCATCCCAATTCGCCTTTTCCAGATTCCAGTTGGAAGTTCTTTTATTTAATTTATTAATCTTGTTTTCTAATAGAATTGGAAAGTGGTCACTTCCACATGTATCATCATGCACTTTCCAGTTGTAATCTAAAAACAGGTTAGGGTCACATATTGTTAAATCAATTGTAAAGTATGTGCCTGTTGCTGGGTGCAAACATGTATTTGTATTATTGTTATATATGCACAATTGATGCTTATTTAATATTGATTCTATTATTTTGCCCTTTTTATCTGTTTTCTTACTTCTCCAGATCTCGTGGGTATTAAAGTCACCCATTATAATGAAGGGTCTTGGTAATTGTTTTATTAAATTACCTAACTCCGATTCTTTTAGTTCCTGGCTTGGTGGAATATACAATGAACACACTGTTATCTTTTTTATGGAGGGTTGCTGATATAGCGGCTGCTTGTAGACTTGTATTTAGTTTGATTTCCCTAAGTGGGATATTATTGTTTATAATCACTGATGACCCACCAGAAGGTCTATCAATGTGTTGTTTGATATAATTGTATGAATGATAGTTTTTAATTTTAATGGTATAGTTGCTTTTGAGGTGAGTCTCTTGAAGGCATATGATTGCTGGACAGTATTTAGTGATGAGCAATAACAATTCTGAATAATTGGCCCTTAATATTCTGATATTCCATAGGATTAAATTATTTTCCATTTAGATTTAATTTTGAGATTTATGCATTTTTTTGTTTTGAGTTTTGCTTATTTGTGGAGTTTTATTTACAATCTCCATTTCTTTAGGTTTCTCAGATTTGTTGAATGTAGTTATCAGGGTGGATTGTGTTATTCTTTTAGTTGAGGTCTTCTTTTTAATAGTATTATCTTTTGTTTTATTTTTAATCATGTCTTAGAATCTGGAGGCCGGCTTGGTGATCTTTGGCGTCTTTCACTTGTACATTCAGCCGTCCTGGAACTCTTTTTGGGCAGTTCTACATGGTTATCAATATTTACTTTTGTTTTCATACTAGACTCGGTTGGTTTTGTTTCTGTTGAATACATTTATTTTAGGTTTCCTTGGAATGTTGGCCATTCACTTGTATTCAAATTTACTAACTTTTCAATAAGTTTTTTGTAGTTATCTATTGAAGTGGTGTCCTGAGGTTTTTGATTTGGCTTTTGTACAACACTGGCATATGTTTTTGTTCCCATATAGCTTTCAACAATTTTTCTAGCTTCTGGGAAAGGTAAATTTTTGGTGTGTTTTACATACATTATTTCCTTTTCTTTCTTGTAGACATCACAGGTCTTTGAAGAGGCAGAATGTCCTTCATGGCAGTTTGCACATTTTATATTTTTGCACTTACTCTCTGTGTGGTTTGGGTCACATTCACCACACTTCCCACACACTTGGCGTCCTCTGCAAATGTCTTTGACATTTGAAATGTCGGAGTGGAGCTGGTATAAATTGCTCTACCCTTTCTATTGTATAGCCAATCCTGATATCTTTTGGTATGGATGGTTTATTGAAAGTGAGTATATATGTGTGTGTGTCTGTATAATTTCATTGTTTTGTGTGATGGTAATTCTCTTACGTTCCATTACACCCTGTTTTTTTTACACTGTTTCGAGTTTCTCTGGTGTTGCTAATGAAAGCTTTCTGCTTCTTATAACATCTCTTAAAGTATTTAATCTAGCGTGTAGATACGCTCTGCATTTGATGTTGTGAAATGTATCTATTTTGAGCAAATTATCTGCGTGTTTCTTCATTTGAACTTCCACTAGCAGGTACCATTTCTAAGTTTTTTAACATTTTTCAGATTTGACCTACTTGATATAACTTTTTCAATCAAAAAAGACAATTGGTCTAATTTAATTTCATCCAGTGATTTGATTATAATCAATTTTGAAAAGTCTATGTCAGTTTCAGAATCTGAGTCAGATAAACACCTTTTAGATTTTTTAAAGGAAGAAGCCATAATTGAGTTTTGATTTTTGTTGGCCCAATGCTCCACCACAGAGTCCAACTAGGGTTGGGAATGAACCCATGGGAGAAACCCATTCGCCTTGGCTGAGACGGGGATACAATACCAATATACTTGTGCCAAGAATAAAATTCCGATCCTCTGCCAAATTCTGGGTTTTATTACTCAATAATATAACAGGAGTCATCAGTCTTTTTCTCCTAACACAATTGACCCTCAGCCCCAGCCTCCTAGCACATATAAGATGAAGGGTTGGGAAGTGTTCTGCAAAAGTAGATTGGATAATACAGTTGGGACAAAAAGAAACATATGTGCTAGGGCATGTCGAGACCAGACGATTGATTGGATCGTGCCCAATCTGACCGCCTGTCTAGCCCGGGTAAGAGCCAAAGTGGTGCATTGCAGATCATGACCACTTTTCCCCTGGGTCACGTCTTGTTCAACCACCAGGATCCCGTCCCCAGACATTACGGAACACCACCCATGGCCAACAGGTGGCCCCCTGGGGGACTTTTACCCTCTGCAGAGGTGCACTCAGCATATTCTGAAGCCCCACCAACAGGGCAATTGATAAGTTGCTTGCTTCCAACCTCTTGGTTGCTTTCAAAGTAGTTTGCCTTCAAACTTATAATTGCTTTCAAAATTGTTTGTCCTCAAATTTAATTGCTTTCAGATTGTTTGCCTTCTAATTTTTAATTGCTGATCACAGTTGTTCCTTGGTTACAAGGTTATACTGAACACAATACACCACCCCACATACAGCTGAGAGGGAGCAGGGTGCCAGCGCCCCTCCCAATGGCATCAGTGTGCATGTAAATGCAGCGGATTTAATAAGTCTTGAACCCAGCACACAACGTTCACAGTCCACACCTCCAGCCACTGCGCTATTTTCACCCGCCCTTCAAACTTTTGCATTAGTTGGATTTTTCAGAATCCTGACCTGGTATTATATTTTTAAGTATAATCCCGTCTCTCTCAAGAAGAGAGAATGTTGTCCATGCGAGTGTTCCGAAATATAACTTTCATATTGTTGATTTTTAAGTATCGCTTTCTAGCAGTAGCAAGGGCTCCACATTCCACAAGAATATGTTTGACTGTACAAGTTGTCTGGCATGTCAAACGTTGTGGTGGCTGTTCTTGTCTTAGTATAAAAGAGTGAATGAAGCTTGTGTGGCTGATACGTAATCTGGACATAGCAACTTGTTCTTTCCTTGATTTTTAGTAACTGGTCTCCACTCTCCTAAAGTGAGATTGATTTGAAAGAGTTTGTTGTTTGTGTTATTATTCCAGTGTTGTTGCCATTTTGCGTAAAATAATTTGTTGATTTTACATTTCAGGTTGGTATAAGGGATGTTGATATTATGAGAACACAGGTTTAAGGCCGATTTGGCTGCCAAGTCTACTCTTTCATTCCTCTCACTCCGATATGGCTTGGGATCCAATACCACAATTATTTCTTTATGGCTAGACAATGAGTCTAGTCTATTCAGCAGTTTGATGATTAGTGGGTTCTCAACTTTTTTATGACTCAGTGATGTTAAAACGGAGAATGAGTTTGAAAATATTATGAATTTCTTATGTTTACTTTTTGATAGGATATTGAGAGCAAGGTTAATGGCACAGACTTCTGCAGACTTTCTACTGGGAGAGCCTTTTTGTGGATTGTTTCATTCTGAACTTCTACACACTACTTTGCTGTGGTCCTTGGAGCCATCCGTAAAAGTATGTAAATGGTTGGGGTAGTCCAAGAGAATATTATAATATTTTTCTAGATAAATATTGAGATAGGTTTTTGTTTTGGGGAGTTCATTCAATTCAAAGATCATTTGGGTTTTTTTAAGGTGGGGCTTCAGACAAGATGTGCTCATGGATATTTATGATAGACATTTCTGATTTTTGTAGAACCGATTTCATTCGAAGGCCAAAGGGTTTTATAGCTTTTCCTCTTGCTTCGAATAATTCACAATATTTTGGATGAAATGCAGCATCATATGCAGAATTATGTGGATTTCAGTTTGGGTAGCCAGTTTATCACTCTTTATATTTGCCTCATTTACCTCTGCATATAGACTTTTCACTGGGGACGTTCTGAAGGCTTCAAGCACCAATCTCAAGCCTCCATGGTAGACCGGTCCTAGTATCTTTAAGTAAGTCCTTCTAGCTGACTGATATATAAAACTACCATAATCCAACTGTCAGCTAATCAGTGACCTGTATAACTTCAGTAAATTTGCTCAATCTGCTCTCCAGTCTGTGTGGGCTATCACACATAACACCTGTAGTCTTTGTTGGTATTGGTGGTTTTGATTTTGTGATTTTTGGGTTTTTCTATATTTTGAGATTTGTTTTTTTTTAGTATTTTGTTTTCAATCTCCATTTCTTTGAGTTCCTCAAATCTGTTTGATGCTGGCAATGTAGTGGGCTGTTTTGGGATTGTTTGTTTTAGTTAGATTTTGTTTTCTTGAAATGTCTCTTGTTTCATATGTGTTTTTGTAGTTGTCAGGAGATAGGGTAAGTGAGCTTTGTCGCTTTTTGATTGTTCAGTTTTGTTGTTTCTTCTTGAGATATTCCTGTATTGATTCCAGTATTTACTTTTGTTTTTGTATAAAATTCAGTTTCTTTTGAATATTTAAAAAGATTTCCTGGAATGTTGGCCATTCATTTGTTTTTAGTTTTAATAGTTTTTCAACGAGTTTTTGATATTTGTCACTTGGAGGGTTGTCCTGAGTTGTTTGGTTTATTTTTTGGACTCCATTTGTATACGTTTCTGTTTCCATATAGTTTTCTACTATTTTCCTTGCTTCTGGGAAAGTTATGTTCTTTGTGTGTTTTACCGTTATTATTTTTCTTTCTTGTATATAGCACAGATCTTTGAATAGGCAATTCGCACATCCTATATTTTTGCATTCATATTCTGTATGGTTTGGGTTACACTCTCCACATTTCCCACGTACAGGTCTTCCTCTGCAGATGTCTTTGTGATGCCCAAATTTATGACATTTAAAGTATTGCGGGAAGGGGGGATATAAAGCTGTATCCTTTCTAATGTATAACCAATTTTTATTTCTTTTGTAATTGAAGGTCTATCGAAGGTCAGTATGTACGTGTCATTTTGTATGATTTTTCATTTCTTCAAATGGTGATTCTTTTGTATTCTTTTACTCCCTGTTTTAGTAGTGCTGTCTCAATTTCTTCTGGTGTAGCAAGTGAAAGATCTCTGCTTCTTATGATGCCTTTGGAGGAATTTAGTTTTGCATCTGGATATATGTGACATTTAATATTGTGGAATTTTCCATTTTTAGTAGATTTTATGCATGTTTTCAAGTTCTACTAACAAATTACCATTTCTTAGTTTTTTAATGTTTTTTGGTGTTGATAGGTTAGATGTTACCTTTTCTATCAGAAAAGATTATAACTGATCTAGTTTAGTTTCCTCTGATGATTTGATAACAATAAATTTTGGATAGTCAGCTTCAGTGTCTGATCTAGGTTCAGTATGGGGCTTTTTGGTTTGGCTTTCAATGGATTTGTGCTTAGTTCTTCACCTTTCTTGCTCCCCACCCTTCTTGGAACTCAACAATGGGAGATGTTAGTGGGGAAACCTATTTGCCCTGTAATTCCAGGGATACAAGAAAGATATACTTATATCAGATGAGCGTCTGCCAGCATTTGTAGTTTTCTTTTGTTTCTCCACCCCAAATTGGTGAAAACTTCAGTCATGTAGCAGCTTTATTCCACTAAGATTGACCCTTGTCACCGCCTTCTAACACTTATATGTGGTGTAAGTGTTAAGGCTTGATGTGACTAGCCAATTGATCAGATTGGGCCTTTCCGACCGCCCATCTAGCACAGGTAAAGGCCAAAGTGATGTGTTGCATGACCATGACCTCTATGCACTCGAGCCATGGTATGCTCAACCACCAGGATCACATTTCCAGGTATTACAGGTTGCCACCCACGGTCAATAGGTGGCCCCCATGGGTGACTTTTACCCCCTGCAGATGTGCAGTTTGCGTATTCTGAATCCCCGCCAACAGGGCACTTGACCCCAGTTTGGGGGGGTTAACTATTTGCTCATAGCTGGGACCCTAACTGTTGCTACTTCCCCGGGTCAGAGTAGACCTGGGAACAACAGCAATTAAGAGGTGGTTCCATGCTCCTCACAACCTCCTAATTAGAGGCCTTGCTGCCGGATGCAGCTTACCATCATACCCAGGACCCACTAAATTTGGAAGTTCTTTTCTTACCAGAGTGAGTTTTCCGAGATGCTGTGCCTTCATAATCACCTTCAGACTCTTCTAACGCTTTCTGAATCCTCTGTACTGTTCTCAGATTGACATTCGAACACACTGAAATGTTTGTATTGGAGCTTCTGGTGCAAATGCAAAGCAATACAGCATGCTGTTTCTAAATATTTGGTGGTGTGAATTGCATCATGGTGCTTTTTCCCCACACAGTGACCGACTGACCCTACTATGCAGTGCAGTTGACAAAATCAAAAACAATGTGTATGCATGAAATTCAAAATATAAAATGGTGACGATTAACACACTGCACACTATATATACTTAATGTGGTTTAAATTGAGCAAGTTCAATGGCCAATAGAGTATGTGGAAGTCAGTCAAGTATCCCGGTAACTACTTTTAAGTTGCTTGCACAAAATGGAGGTGTGTTTATCTCTCTTGAAAGCAAGTAGTAAACCATTGCTTTATGATAATAATATACTTATTCAGAGAGAGAGAAAAATCAATTACTTATAATACCAAACTTTATGATAATATATATATTTAGACAAGGAGAAAGGAACTGCCTATAAGATGAAACCGTTCCTTTACAATAATAATTTTTTTTAATTTTATAATCATTTCACTCCAAGCATGGCAGGACCATCACTGGTGTGAAGTGGGGTATAGTGATAGAAAAAACAAAGTACAAGAGATGTCAAAGGAAGAATAAGAGATCAGTGGGGATTATGTAGATAGAAGATGGCAACTGGTGTTGCATTTAAACTTTTGAAGATTGTAGCTATCAGGGAAGTAAATGGAAGAGAGTTTCACAAATGGGAAGTGCAAGAAAAGAAACAGTAGTAGAAGAGGAGGTTACATTTAACTATTTTGACAGTAAAAGGGTGGGACCTTGATACCAATCTAGTAGCACAAGTAAATACATGTGGTCAGTGAATCAAGAAAAAAAGATCATCAGATCATATGCCATGGAAAGACAGAGGGAAGCCATATCATGTCGGTGAGAAAGTGACTGAAGGCAAGCTGCTAAGTCAGGATCAATTATATTGAAGATTCTTCTTTGGATTTTGTTGAGAACCTCAAGATGAATAGCAGGAACACCTGACCAGATATGACAACAGTATTCAATGCATGGATGGATGGTAGATTCATAAAGGTGCAAAATGGATTCTGATGAGAAAACCTTCTTGGCCAAACACCGTGACCCAAACTTCTTAGCAGTAGATGCAGATATGGATTCAATGTAGTCATTCCATTTGAGGTCATTTGAGAGATTGAGGCCAAGAAGGCACAGTGTTTTACTCTCTAGGAGATTAGCATCATTCATTCCAATGGTAGGCAGGAAAGTTTCTCTATGGTAGTTCAAGAAGAGCAGCTTTGTTTTCGAGGCATTAAAATTTACGAGCCATTTCCTATCCCATTCAATCACAAATTGGAGATCCTTTTGTTAGTCTTGGCAAATTTCTTATTGAGACGGGAGTAAATGATAGTGTCATCTGCATAAATGCCTACTTAGGAACTGATTACATCAGGAAAATCACTGATGAAGATCAGAAAAAGTGTAGGTTATATACATATATTACTCAGCTGAGCCTCAGTTCTAGGTGGGAATTCCAGATAAGTCAAGTGTGGAGTTGGATGAGAATTTGCAAGCAAAGCACTCCAACATATCTACTGTGGATGTGAGAACTTTGAATTGATTGAATAGAGGGGGATCTAGGGTTTTTCTGTTGTTCATCACACTCTTGCAAAGCCGCCAGTAATCTTTGGAACCAAACTTGCAAGGTGCTACATGCTGTTTCATTCTATCAGCAAACAACAACAACATTTAACACACGCTTACATTCATTGCAAGACAAAAAGATGTCTATTGGGATCAGATGGGTTGCGTCAGTAAAGCTGGAAGCAGTGACTACTGTGGATGATGGCAGCCAAGCAAGCAGGAGAGAACCAAGGAGATGAATGAAGTTTAAGTCAGATTTTCCTAGCTGGGATAAAAGCATTAATGTCAGCTTTTACTCAGGAGACTTCAGAAGCACAATTTATTAATATGCTTATTCAGAGAGTCAAGGAGGAATTGTCTATAATATTAAACCACTGTGTTATGATAAATAAAACTTATTCAGAGGGTGAAGAAGAAATTGTCTATAATATGAAACCATTCCTTCTCAATCAGAGAAGGTAGAAATTATTCATAATACCAAAACATTCCTTTATTATAATAATATCCTTATTCAGAGAGGGTGTCATTACCTACTCCTACCCTATAACTCTTTATTCACCCCTTAATCAGTATGATTTTTGCATAGCAACAAACTGCTGCATTAAACGCAACATTCTTATTGGTTAAAACCAATCTATGAAAGATCTTCCTGCTAAAATCTAAAGCTCTGTTTGGGAGCCTACTGTCAGGTATAAAAACTGACTCCAAACAGACAAGGAGAGGCATTCCAAAAAGGCATTTCATAAGCCACATAATTTTTTGTCAATTTGATGATCATTTCCACTCTTTGTAGATTTTACATCACAAAATATTCTATAAGAACACTATGAACTTTATTTCTACAACCCTGAATCCAGTTGGTCCTTCAGTCAGGTGTATTTCTCAAAGTTCTATTATGTATTTGCTATTGTAATAAATGTTGTATTTATCTAAGTCAGCAGTAATTGCTTCAGAACTGTGGGATAATTAGAGATGTCCTGGAGCTAATTTCTCACAAAAATCAAAGTCAAAAAATCATGGCACACATTTCTTTCTTGCTGCATATTGAAATGGGGACATCAGCAAACTGAAGAAAAGACAATATAAACAATGTTGTATTTATCTAACTCGGCAGTAATTTAAATTTCATATTACTGATTGCAGCAGAAAAAAGAAGGAAAAAACCTTCACTAACAGAGACAGAATGATGCAGCAACAAGAACACACAACCCCAAAATTTCTACCTTCCTCCTTTTCCCCAATGCTGACCACAACAGAGGGAAGAAGGAATTTGTTTTTCAGTCATTTCACTCAAAGCAAGGAAATAATGCCACTAAGATGTAGGGCTTATACACAGTGAAAGAGAATGAGAAGGACAATAAAGAAAGAGGATTCAGTAAGACAAAAGATGGTAATTGGCATTGGATTTAAATCTTTGAACATTCTAAATGGCAGGGAAGCATGAAATTGGAAGGGAGTTCCACAAGTAAGAAGTGTAAGAAAATCTATTAGAATAGTGCATGTGGTTGCATCTAGCTAATTCAACAGAAAAATGGTGAGATTCAGTTACCAATTTAATCAGTTAAGTGCTATATGTGATACATGCTTGGGCAATCATGTCTTGAAAGAGACATGACTGACTGGGCTGAAAACTTTCCAACAATCTAATATCGTGCTTAAATTCATGCAGTCAAGGTACTAAAGAGGAAAACTTATCAGAACAAATGCCATGAAAACATTTGAAGAAAAGACGTGCCATGCCATGTAAATGAGAAAGTAACTAAAACTGACATGTCAGGCCAGGATTGATTATATTAGACACTTCTTTGAGTTTTATCAAGAATCTCAAGATATAGTAAATGTATCAAACCAGAATGGTAGATTCATAAATGTGCAAGATGGATTCTGACAAGAAAAACTGTCTGGTACAACACAGTAAAGCAACTTTCCTAACAGTAAACTTAGCAATTGATTTGATATAATCACTCCATTACATGTCAGTAGAAAACATGAGCCCAAGAAGATGCAATGTATAGATCTAGAGTTTAGCATCAGCCACACTGATGATAGGCAGAAAAGGTTCTGTGGTGATTAAATGAATGTAGTTTTGTTTTGGAGGCATTAAAATTCACAAGCCATTCCTTGCCCTAGCAAATTTGATTGAAGGTCTTTTCAAAAACAGTTGCCAGTTTTACTTTGATCTGTCAGAGTTGCTATTAAGACAGGATTAAATAATTCTGTCATTTGCATAAATACCTAGTTGGGAACTGATAGCATTAGGAAGGCTGTTGATGAAAATCAAAAGCATAATAGATTCAAAGATAGAGTCCTGGGGAACCCCTGCATTAATATAAAATAATCTAGAAGTTTGTTCATTACACAATTTGTTAGGAATGATTAAATGAAACAAAATATTTGTTCAGAGACACTGTAGACCTTTGAGTTTGTGGAGAAGGCCAAAATACCAAACCTCCATCAAATGCCTTTGAAATATCTAAAGTCACAGCCTGAGCTTTGTCTTTCTTACCTAAAGCTATCACTGAATTTGTCTATCATGGCAGAAAACATGGAGAAACTGAAGCATATTGTTTATTCAAAAAGAGGCCATGTGAAGTATGATGGATAACTAATTTGGCATGGATTAGAGCTTCCAGTGCTAAAAAGAGGAAAGAGATTAATAATGCAATAATTTGAGGTATCAGAATGTTCCCCATAGTTCCAACAAGAGGGAAAGTAAGGTATTTATTGTAAAGTTTGGAGAGCACAAAAGCCAGTTCAGGAGCACATTTCTTTAGGAGAATTGCAGAGATTCTGTAAAATTCACAAGCCTTGTGGGGGATCTAGTTTAGAAAGGATAGCATAAATTATGGTTGGAGTTATGTGCATATTTCTCAGTCAAGACTGTTCTGGAGTGGGGGTATCCAGACAGAGATACTTCAGATGAGTTGAGAGTGGAGATTGAAGAGAATTTCCAATCAAAGCACTCTGCTTTATCCACAGTAGATGATAACATTTCAAAATGATTGAAAAGAGGGAATGAAGATTTAATTTTATTCAGTACACTCTTACAGAGCTGTCAGTAATCTCTAGAACCCTGCCAGAGAAAATTGTGGTTTCACTTGGTATTTTCCCAAGAAGAGATCTCAGCTCCACATTTCTCACGAAGATGATTAAAAATATCATTTCAAGGTCCATCACAAAATGAGTCCCAATTAGTGTATTGATACCAGAAAGGTGAGTGTGGAAAGTAATATCAACAGGCACTATTGCATGGGCAGAGCTGCCAAGAAGACAGAGCAGCAGAGTGCAACATGATTCCAGGGATGAAAGTAAGGAAGAGATCAAGTCAAAAAGCATGTCCACCAGAAAATATGTGGGGGAAGTCTATTTGAGCGAGAGATTGAGCAGTTGAAAAGTTCGAAGTCTAGATGTCATCCAGGTCAGTAACATTAAAGGGATGAAGCCACTTGACATGATATTGGAGTTGCCAAACACAAAGACATCTGCAAATTAGTATAGAGAGAGGGCCTTATCTATACCATCAAAAATTCTATCTAGAAAGGAAACATCATGGGAGCAAGAAGAATGATAAAAGACTAAGAGATAAAAGACTAAAAGATGAATTTAATAATTAAACTTTGAAGCATGTGTAAAATCAATCCAGAGACTCAAGAGACTGTTCTCTTGCCAGTAGATGATGTTCATGAACATAAACAAGGCCATGCATGTGGACACTAAAGTCCTTTTGAAAGAGAAGATAGACAGGAACATAGCATTCAGTGGAAGAGATTGAAGAGGTCTGTCTGTAACACCAAACTATTACTTTATGATAATACACTTATTCAGACAGAGAAGGAGAAATTGTCTATAATAGCAAACCATTTCTTTATAATGATAATACGCTTATTCAAAGAGTGATGGAGCAATTGTCTCCAATACCAAAACATTGTTTTACAATTATTAAAAAGAAAAGTGTAACATCAGTGCAAAATTATTACCGTGCAAAAGTATCTAACAACATTAGGATGCTGGTCAGATTCACGTAGGAGCTCAACTTCACGGTCAGCAAGACTAAAACACCTAGGAAGCAAACGTTTCACTGCCACATCACGATTGTCAAATTTGCCTCTGAGGAAAGAGAAAAAAAACATCATGTTCTCTATCTTTTCAGAGAAATTATTTGTTGAGCTTCATAGTTAATTTTTTAAGTATCATAACATTTCATGTTTCTTTCCTTACATATACGGTAACAATTTTATTCCATTTTAAACAAGTTAATCAAGCATTTATTTATTTACGCTAATGTGCATGATTGAAAAGCAAACACCATTATTCATCTTTGAAAGTAACAACAAAATTCAGAAAAGTAAAATCATACTCACCTAAAGACAATAGTTCCTTTACAGCCATGTCCCAAAATTTCATTAGGAAAAAAACTAATTTTGCCTACTTGTATCATTCTATCTGCAAAAGAAAAAAAATATTATTACATTGTTTTTAATTAATTATATTAATAAAGATATAATAAAGATATAACAAAAAAAAATGGTAATTCTTAATTTGTTTTAACATTAATGTTGCAAAATTTGAAAACAGATACTAGCCTTCAACATATTTAGAGTTTGTGCATTTTGCTCTTAGTGTGTTATATTTGTCAGCTTGGCCAATTTGTGTTTAATAGATTATGGCTCTAATTAGAACATAATTTTTGATGATTGAGGCAAACTGTAAAGTTAAAATTTTCATTATGTATAAATATATAATACATGCCCAGACAAGGTGTGTCAAATGGAGACTAAAAGATAAGCAAACTACATACCTAGTAGAGCATTATTGTAGTTATTTGGCAAAATGTTATTACTAATTGAGCCTGACTCTGAATTGCTTTGTGAGGATTCTGAGCAGGTGTCTTGCATCAAAACAGTTTGCTGCTGCTGTTGTTGCTGCTGCAAAAATCTTTGCAGTGACTGTTCAGTTTGCTGAAAGGCCACAAAAATACATTGATTAAATAGTGAAAAATGAACAAAATTAATCAGTTTCACTGAACAAAAAGTTTAAATGGAAAAAGAAACTTTCATTTTAATAATACATACATATAAATTCATTATACAGAAAAAAATAGATATGAGAATAATTCTATCATTATAGAAATTAAACAAAAGCTTGACTGATCAATTTTATTTTGATTTGAAAATAATTTTCAATCACGACATAAAACATTTAGCAGAAAGTTCCATTTTATACAATTAGAATAAATTGCCAAAGTGTACTTATGAGTTTTGTTGTTTATTAAAAAAAAAAAAAAAAAGGGAAAGATCATGATATTTATTTGAATAAGATTAAAAAAGGAAGATTCAAATGTCAGCATGACATTTTTTATCACATGGTTTTAGTTTTATTTACTGAACATTTATATGTTGCATTTAGAAATATTCTATGCAACAAATGACAATTAACCTCTTTACTTACATTATTCAATGTGTAGGTTCTTCCAGTACGACTATTTCATGCCATTTTAAAGTTTTATTACTGTTTAAAATTGAAAATTTTCTTTTTGACATCATTTTCTAAAATATTTGTTTTAAAATGTATTTTCACAGTGTATCAATGTGTTGTCATTTATGGTTAATTTGTAGAAAAAGATTCAAAATGTTTCTCTCATAATATATAGGAAAACACTGAATTAAAAATCACAGTGTAGACAAAGGGAAACCATTCTTCTATCATTCCTTAAGAACAAATCATGGCAATACTAAGAATGAAATTGTGGAAAGCCATAGCTGCCTATGTCCTGAAGGGACATGGTTTTAAAAATAAATAAAGGGTTAGTAAGTTGAGATACTTACTCTTGGAATGTAAATGATTATGAATATAGCCATGCAAGTCAAGGCAAACAACAATGTGAACAAAATCTGCATGCTATCAGATGAAAAAATCATTGGTTGTTTGTCACTAGAATTTGCCTTCAGTTCTGTTTTATTGGAAGTGTTTTTTTTATTGTTGATGTTGTTGTAAACTGAAGGGATGATGATATGTTTTTCTCCAGTAATTCTCAAAGCAGGATACATTCGTCGCCAAGATTCTTCTGGAACCTCATGATAACCTGTCCAAAAGATATAGGGGTAATTTGACTCATAATGATTGTACATTTAACAAAGTAAAAAAGGAAAAAAAAAAAAAAAGAAGGTCAACCAATGTATTTATGGAAGAATGCTTTTACGGCAAGCAGATCATTAATAGCAAAAAAGAAAAAGATCTTATCTGTCCCAGTTTGGACTTTCATATTTCATTACTTCATAAATTTTACTATCAAGACCCCCTGACAAGTGGATAAAATGTCTGCAAAATTCTAAATATGAACAGTTGGACATTTAATTTTATTTATTGTTATCTTTCTCTCATATATATGTATGTGTGTGTGTGTTTGTGTGTATGCTAGCATATGTCCAAAAGTATTATTTATAGAGCTTGCCTCTATCCAGATGGTAATTCTGCTAGTATGTGGAAATATTGCTTTCATAACCACATGTTGCCTTTAAACAGTAAGTACTGCTTTATCCATATTAGAAATTAAATAATAATAAAAAAAAACAAGAACCCATTTATTACCTGCATATCACCACTAAAACCAAACTTTGCAGTGGAAAAGGAGACAGATGTGACTTATGCCTTTTAGAAAAACTTATCTTAAATCATATAAATAACTTTAATCTCTTTAATAAAAAAAGTGAATGACCATAAGCTGCCATAAGAAAAAATACTTAAATTCTTAAATCCTGATTCAAACAGATTCCTCTATACGCTTGTTTCTTCTTTCTCACTCCCTTAATTTCCCCCTTTTATCTTTTCCCTGTAAATATTACTATTAATAATTATGAATTACGCCCCTTTTATTTCATCTTCCAGCATTTTAACAATTTTTTTTAGTTTAAAATTTTAATGTTTTTTTAACTCCATATAATTTTTGTCTATTTAAATTTTACTCTTGATAAATTAAAAAATAATGTTCTAACATAAAATTTAACTCCCATGAACATTGAATAAACTTAAATTCAACTCTTAAATGGTCAGTTTGAAATATGCACCTGATGATTGTGTAACGCATGAAACTGAGTTGTTCGAACGAAGTGGGACAGTATGTATATTCATATATACATCTGGGCAACAATCTATTTTATACAGGTTTCATTAAAAATGACAAGGTATTATCATTAAGTTTTTGAAATAATTTTTCATGTATTCTTATGATATTTCTTCTTTTCAGAAATCAAATTATATAAGAAATATCCAAAGGTTTTGTATTTTCAAACAATTCCAGCTATACTTTTTGGCCATTATTAAAAAAGAATTGTTTTACTTGTAAATAAATATGTGTAAAGTTTATGTATATAGAGTCATGTGCATGTTAAGTTCTGAACATAGTAAGTACATTGTTACCATGTTCATAATTGATGTTATTAAGTGCAGAATTTCTCTTTCATTATTAATACCTCCATTATTTTTAATCTTTTGTTGTGTAGATGATGTTATGTATGTATTGTTAACAAGTATATCATGGATAGGTCCTGGTAGATTTCAATGTGTGTTTAAATGAGATTGGATGGAACTGTTGTTGGAAAGGTGCAATGTCAATCATCTCATCAATTTTGTGGTGGTGTTGCCAACGTAATTGTTTACAAATTTGGATTGTTGAGGAACAGTCCTTCAAAGGACATATACATTCAAACATGCCACTGGTTCTCTGCAGTTTAGATTCTGCAGTTGAATTATTATTATTATTATTGACAATGAGATTCACTATTTTGAATTTTTTGTAATAGATAAATAATTTAAATTCTTGCTTAAGTTAGTTGGTGTTGCATAATTCCAAATCATGTTGTGAAGTGAAAATTCATCCTGTTGGTCGTTACTGTGCATTTGGTTTTTGTAGAAAATATTAATGTTATTGTTTTTATCCACATGTTTGTAGTTGTCATTGGTTATATTATGAAGAAAATGTTTGTTAAAGGTAGTTAAATAAATAATCTGGAAAGCCGTCATTGACAAGAGTTTGTTTGAAATTGCAGAGAACCAGTGGTGGGTATGAATTTATATGTCCTTTGAAGAACTGTGTTCCTCAATAATCCAAATTTGTAAACAATTACATTGGTCACACCATCACAATTGACGAGAAGATTGACATTACACCTTTCCTAAAACAGTTCCATCCAAACTCATTTAAATACACATCGAGATCTACCAGGACCTATAGTGGGGCAGATTAGTGAAAAAAATCTTTCACTTAATGACACAAGCATGAAACTTGCTATATATACTCTTTAGGCAGTATGTTACTCAAAAAGCACATTAGCCACCAGAAATTTAAAACTGGCAGCCATTTTTCTCCCTTAGTATGTTCGACTAGAGCTCCATGTGTTGGAGGGATTGATTCGTAAGACATCTGCTTTCTAGTGAACAAATCGAGTCTTGCATCGTTGATGTCTGAAGTGGGACTTGATTTATCATACATGGCAATGCCATACATTTCCAAAATATCTTGGTCATCCTTACTTATTTCAGAGGAGTATGTGCTGAGTTTAGCAAAAACCGTCGTCATATCAGGACACACATTCCAGGTTTGCCATGCAGTTTTTTTGTCTTTACCCCTGAAAGCTGATATAACATCACATCCGGTAAATGCATGGGAAAATGGCAATTCTACAGGCTTATCATCTCCAATGTAGGCATTAATGTCGTGAACAGGAATCCATCTTTGATTTTTGCCTTGGCCAAAATCAAGCCACAATGTTTTCAAACCAAACTGTTGAAGGGAAGGAAATGCACCGACACTAATTACAAGAAAGTCCGTGTCATTTGCCTTTATCATGATGGATTTTAAACCCTACACAACAGCATGCTTAACATAAACAAAGATCCTGGTGTCTGCTTCTTCATGGTTGCATGGGATAAGTTCTTCTGTGTCTACCTTTGAGACTACAACAATGCTGGTACTAACATGATCAATAATCTTGTCTGCTAGAAAGCTTAAGAGCTCAGTTTTGTTTGTATTGTCTCTAAGGAAGCTCTGCCAGTTTTGCAGGATTTTTCCTTTCTTTGTTACCCTTGTCCTTGATCCATATCCTCTCTGTGATCTTGTTTCTGCTTTTAAGTTATCTGCCCTGTATACATCAAACACAATATCTGTCCTCTGATACTTTGATCCAAAATCTCGACCTTCGGTATTATCTCCAATGTTGCATATTCTTCAAAAGTTTTCGACAGTCGCGGTTGAATGTAATTAAGAAAAGCAGACCCATCGACTCTGAGAAGCTCGGCATTTGGAGCACTGTCTGGCAGCAACACCTTATCTTCTAGAACCGATGCCAGATGAGACTTTTGACAGGAATATAAGTTGCCACCAACACTGAGTGCAGCTGGATAAAGCTGGTTTTCATGCTGAAAAAAATTCTTACAAGTCACATTCCCTGAACTGACATGAGATGAATAGTTTGGAAAATAGCATACAGCCATCTTTTACGTTTTTCTGTTTCAGATCTTTCAATGATGATTCTAGTTTCTGTCGAAAAAAGTCTGGTTCTTTATTGGATCATCAAACTGACATTCTTCACCAGCTTGTAGACTTTTTATAAAACTTTTACAGTTTCTTTCCTCCTTCTGAAAATGGGGGAACACTAACTCAGCAGCAGTAGGATGAGCAACATTTTTTGTATCTAGTGCTATAAATTCTTTACTATCATCCAAAATCGGATTACCCATTTCTGACATTGTTGCATGCAGAATGTTAACCTTCATAAAAAGGTTCTGGAACTGCCTGGTCTGTTCATGGTGCTTCATTGGTCCATTTGCATCTTTGACTTCAGACAATACTTCGTATTGGGCATTCAAATGGCTTACTTCTTGACCTGTCATCATCCATCTTCTGAGTGCAGACAGGTTTTCTGTTATACCAATGGCATCGCCATTGCCTTTTATGATGGCATTGGCTTGTTCGTGGGTTTTGTTCAATGGCCATAGCAGAAAACTCCCGAGCTAACTTGTGAATGACAAATTTTCCATTGTCAGATTCAGCTGCAATTGCAGGCAGTTTTTCCCAAATAAATAGCATGTCTTTGAGGTTAATAGGCAGCTATCTTGCATAATTCACATTGTTGTTTGCAAAGAAATAAGGTATTAGTCTATGAAGAGCTCGACAGTACAAATCAAAGCTTCCTTCTCTAAATGAACATATGAGTAAAATTATTGTAAGTTCCATGCGCAAGATAAGGTTCCAGAACTTGAATTGTGGACTGTCCGTCGCTTAGACCACTCTCCAAATGTTAGGTTAGGTTGTCCACCATCCTTTGTCATATATTCAAAAGCTTCACGTTGGAGCTTGTACAGAACACAAGCTGTAACCTGATGGATTTGGTGGTTCTTGGCACACTCGAAGCTAACAGAAATGATTCTGCAGCACCACATAAAACTATTCCAGACTCTACCAGAGCACCAGTCCAACTAATATCTTGCAGGAGAATCCCAATGGACTTGAAGGCAGCTATTTCTATATGCAATCCACCAAACATGATTACAAATTTATCTTCACCATACTGATCTGGCCAGTGCCATTGAATTTGCTTTGCCAAGGCATAGCATGGTTGATCAGCAGCTATAACTGGCACTTGTCCAGGATTTAAATGGACAACTATTTCCATTATTCTGTCTATAACATGACGGATGGTAATGACAGAATGAGCTTAGTCTCGTAACAATGGTAGAAGAGAGGAAATATTGACCTCGAAGTCCATTCTTCTTTTCATGGAAGCATGGTAAGAAGACCAGGAAACATTGATATCTTCCTCCTCAACAGATTCTATTGTTCTCACTTTTCGTAACCAGCAAAATTCAGGATCCAAATCTAGCACAAGAAGTACAATGGTGATAGGACGTGGCTGCTTCAGGGTAAAGAAAGCAGTATGTATATTTGTGTAAGTATCTGGAAGTTCTGGCACTTTCTTTGCTGAGCTATTGATTATATTCCTTCTTTGTGTCTGACCTTGATTATCTGGTGTTAGATGTTGAAATACAGAAATGCTGGTACTATGGAATGAAGATGTTGCAGAAGTGGCTGTTGGATTGTGGTCAAAAAAGATCCCTCCTAGGTCAGATGGACAAACAACTCCCTTGTTTATATATCGTTGTACAGCTGCATCTCCTAATTGAGCTGACATATCAAGCACTCTGTTGTAGGAAATACTTAGTCCATGCTCGTGCAGCATATCTATGAGGAGTCTTTTCCTTGTCTTGGCATATGTTGACATACCAATAAAAACTGGAAATGGTGTTTCCCGATCTTTGGAATGCCTAAATGTTTTAGCACCTTTCTTGTATTTCCTATAGCAATTATACTCGAGCAACTGGAGGTCAGTTTTTGAGGTACCAAACCGTAATTGGGATTTGACATTAGCTCCATGCTCAATCATACACACGAACTGAAGAAGAATAGATGGTACTGCATCTTCTATGCATTTGTCGCTGAACATTCCATCAAATGCATATTTGTGCTCTATCATATGTCTGTGTAAGATTGCTGCTGTTTTTGCTACCATGAGAACATCTGAATAATTCATTGCTTGTGACAGGGCTTCACCGACATTTTTCTAGAAAGCCAAGGTAATGTCTCTTCCTTTTGTATGGGCCTCCAATTCAGGAATTTCAGCATGTAACTTGTCTTTCAGTCAGTCAAATTCACGCACCGTGTTTCTGCTCCTAACTGTTTGAGTTGCTGGTTGTACAGACTTACAAGATCAGCAAGTTGGAATGCTATGTCCATCAGAGCTAGATTTGGTCTCAACAACATAAATGAGAAGCTCAGAAAACACTATTGCATTCATATCTATCCTTTGTAGAATTGTTATCACAGTTATCTCTTTTGTTCAGATGTGCCCTTTCCCTATTGTAAAGGGCCTTTAAGCACTTGCAATGGTACTTCAGCTCTTAGGCAACAATATCTCCTCCATGACGTATGGTTAAGTTTAAAAGTAGGTTTCTTGCACATTCGTTTTACCTTTTATCAATATCCATCGTCATGGCACGTCTGAGATCAGATTTTGGTTCATCTTTTTCGCAAAGAAAACAAACACTATTTTATAAGATCATTCTTCCACCTTTAGCTGGTACTGAACATTCACTTGAGTCTGCTAAATTAGCTGATCTCTTTGCTTTTGAGTCTACTGTTGCTAAATAAGAGCCTGCAACTTTGGTGATACCTAGCTTCATTTTGCCTGGGTGCTTCCTTTATTCCTTCCCTGTTGTCCAATCTAGGTGGGTCTATGATCATTGGCATTTAATTGATGTTTTTAAAGGGAGGAACATTGTGAGCTATCATAGTTTAGCCATCTTGTTCTTTACTACTGTTATAATGTGTTGGTGGAAATTTTAACTCTTGATCTTTCTCTGTTTGACAGAGACAACATTTATCTCAGTCAGTCTGTAAAGGA
This sequence comes from Ascarosepion bandense, assembly GCA_037127315.1. Lineage (NCBI taxonomy): Eukaryota > Metazoa > Mollusca > Cephalopoda > Sepiida > Sepiidae > Ascarosepion > Ascarosepion bandense. The sequence continues at coordinate 89,175 of JBBBDQ010002468.1, read as the reverse complement.
GCCTTTAATGCATTTAAATGCATTTGATGTTGACGCACTCATTCTTCAAGCCCGAAAATAAAAACAGACAATATTTAAGGCCGAGGGTTTATACTTTTACCACCTTAAACTGTCGAAAAGCACATTGTCATATGAGATACAACTAGGTTTGAATTGAAAAATCGTCCTACACCTAGCCCGATCGTTCATTCTGTAACATTTAAGTTCCATGCATTCTGTACACTATCCGGGTAACTTAAGCCCCTGTTACCCTTGGCTTGGCTCCCCCGCACTGGCAAATCCTGTCGATTCAGGTGCGGCTACCACACAGTTATGATAAAATATTGAAGGTGCTAGTATGGTAGTATTTGGGACATTCAGCTATAATGAAATAGTTAAGCTGTCGCTCAACCCCATGCCGAGTTTCACACCAATGATGTCACCAGTGTACCCTGGTAGTGCTTAGACATTCACTCTGTTATTCAAATAAAAGACAAGTTCTGCATTAGCAACAGAAATAATTAAGATTGCTGAATGTTTCCGCTTTCCTTTTGTCAATTTATAATTAGCCTTTGGTAGGATAGGATATGAATAGAGAGCTGATTTTTCAACTTTTCAAGGTTTTTGGCAAGGGGTAGTAGTTTTCTTTTTGATATTTGGAATACAAAATTTAAAATACCACATTGAAATGTGTATTTTTAAGAAAGTTTATATATTTCTTGCATTTGATTGAAAAAGATGTGATTATAAACAACTGGGTATGTAATTTGTCCTATTATATACCGTAGAAAATAAAAAAACCGTAAAGTACCAATGGTGGAATTTTTAGTTTTGACAGGAAGTGGTGACAGAGGTTGAAAATGATATGGCTAATGTGCTTTTTCTGGCAAGTGATGCATATAGATAATTCCTGCAAAGTGTCATGCTTGTGTCATTAAGTAAAAGATTGAGATATTTTGCATTAATCTGCCCCATTACCATCTGTGATATACTTGTTAACAATACATACATAATTGCATCATCCACATGAAAAGAAGATTAAAACAAAAATTAATTCTTGATAGTGACTAAAAGTATAGCCAAAAGTGCTCAAAAATACCAAACTTTTGGACAATCTTGTATAATTTTAGTTTTGAAAAGAAAAAAAATAAGAACACATGAAAAATTACATAACAAATCTTAATGATAACACTTTGTAATTTTTAATATATATATATATATATATAAAACAAGAAAACAAGGACCATTTTGAAAAATTACTATGCATGAAACAAACTATAAATGAGTAAATAAAAAAATGTTATTTTATGTACTTTAAAAGGTTTTAAAATTGAATACAGGAATCCTTTGAATATGTATATTGTTAACTATAAAAATATCAATTTAACCTGAAGAATCACACAAATGGAATTTTGGTAGATAAAAATTTTAGCGCATTAATCAAGGGATTCTTGTACTCTTATCTAAGAAAAGGTGTGTGTGTGTGTGTGTGTGTGTGTGTGTGTGTGTGTGTGTTAAAAATGATTGACAAGATATTGCAATTAAATTTTTTAATTAGTTATTTTTGTGAGTTTATACAAATGTTTTCTTTTCTGGACACAAAGTGTGTAAAAACTGTTCAAAAGTTCTGTATATTTGATTGTTTTTGCCATTCTTTTAGCTATTATTAAGGGAGATTTTTATTTTTTAATTTTAACTGAATGTGTGGGTTTTTTATGTAGGTGTCTGAAGTTATATGAATGTTTTATTTTTCAAACACACCTAACACATTGTTGCCATATTCATAGTTAATGTTATTAAGTGTTGGCTTTTCTTTTTTTATTATTAGGGCTTCCATTATTTTTAATCATTTTTTTACATATGAATTACATATACTTATATTTTCTCTTAGTATGCTTCCAATAGAATTTGGTAAAGTTTTGTGTGCGTTTAAATGAGTCCTAATCCATCTATGGTCAGGTAGGTGTTTGTTTGTTTCGAGATTTAACGACCTATCAATCCTTATGGGATCATTTAAGGTCATAACAAATGATTTTGGGTAAGGTTATATTATTTTTACAGAATTTTGGAAGATGTCTTGCTTTTTAAACTTTTCCATTGCTTTCAATTTGTATTACTTTTTAAATTTTTCCCCCTCGTGAGGATCTGATCTATTTTTGATCTTCGGATCTTTACTTAGATTATATTTTGCTGTATAGTTTGATCCTTTTGAGGAAGATTAAAATAGTATTAGAGTTTATTTTTTCGAAAAGATCTTTCAGGTTGTTCACATTATAGAGGCATTGCCGATATATGTAAAGTCACTGCAGTCAAGTAGAACATGTTTTACTGTATAGGGTTCTTGACATGCAATGCATTCAGGAGGTTCTTCACTTTTTAGGAGATAAGAGTGGGTTATGTGAGTATGTCCTATTCGAATATGGGATATAATCACTTCTTTGCGTGATTTACTGGGTTCTGATAGTTGTTTCTTTAGGATGGGTTTGATTTTAAATAATTTGTTGTTTTGACAGTTGTTCCAGGTTTCTTGCCATTTCTTTAAAATATAGTTCTTGATTAGGGGTTTATAGTCAGTGGATGGAACCTTTATGTTACCTGTGTCACATTTTAGGGAGTTTTTTGCAGCCACATCGGCTTTATCATTTCCATGAAATCCAGAGTGACTGGGAATCCAACAGAAAATGATAGTTTTGTTTTGTGAAATCACACGTAGTCTATATAAAAGTTTGATGATCAAAGGATTGTTTAATTTTTGGTTCTTTATTGCTTCAAGCACTGCTAAAGAATCCGAGTATATAATAACTTTGTTTGAGGTAAGTTTAGGGATGAGATCCAGGGCTAAGTCAATGGCAATAACTTCTGTACTAAATATTAATGAAATGTCAGGTAAACTTTTTTGTAGAATGGTACTTTTACAGATAGCAGCACATCCTACTTTGTTATTGACTTTGGAGCCATCAGTATATATGTTGGTTCAATCTGGATATTGATTCAATATATAATTTAGTATTTCTATATAAAGAAAGGGATGAGTGCCAGCTTTTATGCGATCAGCCAGTTCTAAAATGACTTTGGATTGTTTCAGAATCCAGGGTGAATGTTCGAGGACATTGAATTCATGTATACTATTTTCATCTATCGAACTGTCATTAATTAGTTTTATTTTTTCCATGTGAAGGCCAAAAGGTTTGATAACGTTTTCTTTTTTGTCAAACAGGTGTTTATAGTTTGGGTTAAATGGGCATTGATAGGCAGAATTTGATGGGTTAGCTTTAAGTTTTAGATAATATTGCAGTGCTAATTTTTCACATCTCAATTTTAATGGAGCCTCATGCGCTTCTACATATAGGCTATGGGAGATGTTCTAAATGCAACAAGGGCAAGTCTTAGACCTGCATGGTGGATGGGATCAAGAATTTTTAGGTAGGATTTCCTAGCCATACCATATATAAAACAACCATAATCCAGTTTGGATCTTATTAGAGATCTGTATATTTTTAGGAGTGATATGCAATCTGCACCCCATTCTGTATTAGCTATAACCCGCATAAGTTGTAGTGTTTTGAAACATTTTTGTTTTAAGTATTTCAAATGGGGGATGAATTTGAGTTTTTTATCAAAAATTATTCCCAGAAATTTGTGTTGGTCTGTTATTTCAGTTTCTGTTCCTTCTAATTTGAGTGTTAGGTCATCGTGCATTTTTCTTTGGTCACAAAAATGCACACCCTTGGTTTTTGTTGATGAGAATTTGAATCCATTTTTGATGGTCCATTGGTTTAATTTATTTATGCATATCTGCAGTTGACGTTCTGAGGTATGCATATTTTTGGATCTATGGCAAATCAGGAGATCATCCACATATAAGGAGCCATTAACTTCATTGTTCAGGCAGTTTACAATGTTGTCGATTTTTATATTAAAAAGGGTAACCGACAAGATGCATCCTTGTGGAACTCCTTCTTGTATTTTTGAATCAGAGAGAGTAGATCCAATTCTTACTTTAAAGCTTCTGTTGGATAAAAAATCTTTTATCAACAAGGGTAGTCTACCTTTTAGACCCAGATTGAAGAAGTCTTTCATAATTCCTTGCCTCCATGTGGTCTCATAAGCCTTTTCTAACTCAAAGAAAATGGCTATTGCATGTTCTTTTTTTATGAAAGCCTCTCTGATAAATGTTTCTAATCGGATTATGTTATCGATTGTCCCTCTTTTACTTCAAAAGCCACTCTGTAAATTGGAAATTAAGTTATTGGTTTCCAGATACCACTTTAGTCTTTTATTTATTATTCTTTCGAACGTTTTGCATAAGCAACTTGTTAGCGTTATGGGTCAAAAGTTTTTGGGGTCTGATTTGTCTTTTTCTGGTTTTGCTATGGGAATCACGATGCCCTGTTCCCAGCTCTTTGGCATTTTTCTCTTGAGCCATATTTTGTTAAAGATATCTGACATATTTTACACAATGGTGGGGGAGTTGTTTTAAGAATTCATAATGAATTTCATCAGGGCCAGTAGAAGTATTGTGTGATTCATTTATGCCATTTCTAAGTTCATTCATCATAAAAGGCTGATTGTAATATTCTTTGTTATTAGAATTAAAATTTAGTTTATTTTTCATTTTTTCTGTGTCCTGCTTAATTGTTTGGAAAGGTTGTCTGTAGTTTTTGTTAGAGGAATTGTTTTTAAATGTTTCCACTAGCAGGTTTGATATATCTTTTGTCTTTGTTATTTTTTCGTTATTTAGAGTGAGGTGATTTAGAGGAGGAGATAAATTCTTTCTGGCAATTTTCCTTATCATGTTCCAAACCGTTTTTGGTTTTGTGTTACAATTTATTTTGTTTACATAGTCTTTTCAGGATTCCCTTTTGGCTTCCTTGATCACTGTACATGCTACTGCTCTTTTTTGCTTGAAAAGATCTAGATTATGAGTTGTAGGTTGAGCATTAAATTTCTGTAGTGCTACTTTTCTTAATCTGATAGCTTTTTTGCATTTGTCATTGAACCATGGTTTTTGTTGTTTGTTTGGGCCATTGCTTTTTGGTATGCATACCTTCGCAATGGCTATTAAGGTTTCTTTGAAGTATTCGATGGATTTACTGTTGTCTTCTTTGACTGAAAGCTTTTGGTAGCATTTTTTTTTGTATTGCTTCCAATTTGCTTTATTTAGCTTCCATCAAGCCGGGTGGTTTTCAATTTCTTTTGAGCATGTCAGAACAACTGGGAAATGGTCACTACCCCATGAGTCATCTAGAACTTTCCAATCAAAGTCCATAAGTGTAGATGGATCACAAAGGGATAGGTCCAGCACTGAGTAAGTGCCTGATGCTGGATGTAAATAGGTGTTGGACTTGTTATTTTGTAGGCATAAGTCATTGAGATTAATGATTTTCTCTAGATTTTTGCCTTTTTTATCTGAGTATATAGATCCCCATATAACATTGTGGCAATTAAAGTCACCTAGTAATAAAAAAGGTCTTGGAAGTTGTTCAATTAGATTGTTTAGTTCAGATTCATTTATGGGATCTTGAGGAGGGATGCAAATGTTAATGGTTCTATGTATAGTGGCTTTTGCAGCAACAGCTTTTATATCGGATTTTAATTGTATTTTTCTTTGGGGGATATCATTTCAAATTAGAATCGATACAACCCCCGATGCCTTCTGATTGAGGTTATGTATATAATTATATTGTGTATAATTTTTTATTTTTATTTTATCTTCAGCTTTTAAAAAGGTTTCTTGTAGACAGATAATAGTGGGAAGATAATTCGTTATAAGAAGTAGCTCATTTATGTTTGGTTTCAAACCCCGACAGTTCCATTGTAAGATTTTTGATCCATGCTTTTTTTTTTTTTTTTTATAAGCGTTTCACCCCGAGCAAGACATGTCACTGCCACTACTGTGCAGGGGGCTACGTAGAGTGGATAAAGGCTGATTAAATATAGGAAATGTCAGAGGGTGGGTGATAGGCGGGTAAGGATACTGAGAATGAGGGTTGGGTAGATGAGAGTGTTCTGAGAATAGTTGGGAGTTAGTGTGATAGGAGGTGTCTATTGACCCTACATTTAAACACCTGGAGATTGTAACTGTCGGGAAAGCAGAGTTGTGGAAGGGAGTTCCACAGGTGGAAAGCGCGAGAAAAGAAGCTGTTGGAGTAGAATTTACGGTTACATCTTATTTGTTTATTTGTAAAAGGGTGGGACCTAGTTGCTAATCTAGTATCTCGTGTAAATTCATGCTTAGGCGGCACCAGTGATCTAAGCTCATCGGAGCAGAAGCCATGAAAGTACTTGTAGAAGAGGCACAGGGAAGCCACATCACGCCGGTGAGAGAGTGGCTGCAGCCGGTCTGCCAAGTCAGTATCAACCACGTTACAGATCCTCCTTTGTATTTTGTCAAGAAGCCCAAGGAGAGCAGCAGGGGCACCCGACCAGATATGGCAGCAATATTCAATACACGGGCGGATGGTAGATTTGTATATGTGCAGAATAGATTCAGGTGGGAAAAATTTCTGGGCCCTGCACAGGGAGCCGACTTTCATAGCAGCAGATTTGGCAATGGATTCAATATAGTCATTCCATTTGAGGCCCGCCGAAAGTGTAAGGCCAAGGAGGCGTAGTATTTTACTCTCTGGGAGGCTAGCCTGTCCCATGCTAATGGGAGGTAGATGCGATTGTCTATGGTGGTTAGTTGATAACAGCTTTGTTTTAGAGGCATTGAAATTTACCAACCATTTCCTACCCCAGGCCACTACGGATTGGAGGTCCCTTTCAAGTATGGCAGCGAGGTTCACTTTGTCTTCCAGACCTGGTTTCTGATCGATGCGAGAGTAGATTGTTGTGTTGTCGGCATACATGCCAACTTGGGATCTAATGGTGTCGGGGAGATCATTAATGTAGATCAGAAAGAGCGTGGGACCTAGGATGGAACCTTGAGGGACGCCCGCGTTCGTATGGTAGTTTTGGGAGGCATGCCCATTTAATACCACCTTCAATGTGCGGTCAGAGAGGAAAGACTGGATGAGGTCAAACAGATGTTCAGTTATCTCATAGCTCCGCAGTTTGCACAAGAGGCCAGCATGCCAGACCCTGTCGAATGATTTGGAGATATCCAAGGCAACGGTTCGGGCTTCACCATTCTTGTCGAGTGCCTGGTATATGTACTCGGTAATGGTCGTTAGCATATCAGCAGTAGACCTGGTGAAGCGAAACCTGTACTGTTTGTCAGAGAGAAGCCTGTTGGCCATAAGATGCTGAATCACCTCGGTGTTGATAATGGCTTCGAAAACTTTGCCAAAGATTGGAAGGAGACTAATAGGACGGTAATTGGCGGGGTCTGAGGGTTCGCCAGAATTCTTAAATATAGGAACTACGCAGGAGGACTTCCAACAGGCAGGAAAGCAGGAAGCAGATAGGCAGAGGTTATAGAGTTTAGAGAGGACAGAGGAGAGTTCTGGGGCACATTTCTTCAGTACTATGACTGGGATTGCGTCACCGTCGCTTGCTTTGTGTGGGTCAAGTTGTGCAATTATCTTGGCGACCAGTGAGGGTGTTATGTGGACGTTATTTAGTTAAGCCTTAGTTCTGGGTGGGAAGTCTGGTGTAGGTATTCCTAACGAGTCCAGTGTTGAATTGGTTGAGAATCTACGGGCAAAGCATTCAGCCTTGTCGGCTGGGGAGGTGAGAACTTCAAATTTATTGATTAGTGGGGGTATTGAAGTCTTGTTCCTGCTGAGCACGCTTTTGCAGAGACGCCAGTAATCTTTGGAGCCAAACTTAGAGGATGCTATGCGTTGCCTAATTCTGGTAGCAAACGCCCTCTTGGCTTCGTTCAGTACTTTTTTACACTTGTTCCGTGCTGAGATGAAAAGGCGCCTGTTTTGGTTCGACGAGCAGCTTCGATAGAGCCGGAAGAAATGGTTCCGGTGGGCAATGGCGGCCGAGCAAGCGGGTGAGAACCAGGGGGACGAATTTGGTTTTAGTTGGAATTTCCTGGCCGGGATAAAAGCATCGATGCCAGCCTTAACCCAAGAGGAGACTTCGTAGGCACAGTCTTCAACAGGAAGATCGAAGACGTTGTTCCAGGGGACATCGCAGAGGAAGTCCCTGAACGAGTCCCAGTCGGCTCTTTGGTAGCAGTATGATATTCTGCTGGTCTGGTTTTCTTGGGTAGAGTTAGTGCTGATTGATATGTTTACGGAGACTACGGTGTGGTCAGAGTTTCCGAGGGGGCAGAGTTGCCTGGTAGTGCAGTAGTCTGGGATGGAGGTAAAGCAAAGGTCGAGTAAAGAGTCCCTTCCGTTAGGGTTTTTAGAGAAACGCGTGGGGAAGTCCACCACTTGCGTTAGAGCTTGGGCTATTGAAAAGTGCATGGTGCGGATCCCAGCAAGGTCGGTGGCTGAGTTTTCAAGCCACTTGGTGTGGTGGGCGTTAAAATCGCCAAACACAAATATATGGGCAGATGGGTGAGAAGAAATGGCCCTGTCGATATTAGTAGAGATGCTATCAAGTACCTTACAGTCAGAGGAGGAGGGGGAGCGGTAGAGGAAGAAGAGATAGCTAACCGAGCTTAGAAGTGAGAGACGGAAGCACATGAAGGAATGATCAAGCGATTCAAGAGATGTGAGGGGGAGATTCAAGGGGGGGAGTTGTTCGCTGACATATACACCAAGCACATGCATATGGAACGAACAGCTCTGAAGAGGGGATAGAAGGGTCAAGGTTAGTCTCACATATAGCTAAGATATCGGGTGAGTTAGTTAGAAGGAAAGATTCTACACTATTAAAGTTACTGCGAATACCTCGTATATTTGTGAACGTAACGCAGATAGGTTTGGGCGATTTACAACTAGCTGGTTTAGGCTTGCTATTTTGTTTGTTTAATTTCATGCTGGTTATAGTTGTGGATAGAGAGAGGTCTAGAGTAGGGTCAGATGGTCGTTAATTGCAGCAGGTGAAGGATGGTGAATGGCGCCGCCTGCAGCATAATGTGGCCTCGGGGTTGCACATCGGAAATTCATGCAGGGACGCCCGTCCATGCACGAAATGGCACTACAGGAACCCCGATATTATTCAACTGTTGATCAGAGCAGCCTCTCAAGACACTACGCAAGAGTTTGGGCTCCTAACTACCAGTCGGAAGCAGCAACCAGGAAACTGCCAACCCGGTACCCTCAGAATGAAGAGACATTGCCACCATACTCACCAACTGCAAAAAGCTTCCAGCCGAACCGACATAAAGACCGAAAAAGAGAGAGATCAACCGGGAACCCCTTCCTAAACAAGAAACAAGGTGATCACCTCTACTCCTGTCCAAAAGAAGGGGGTGGAGTGTGAGACCGGGCGATAGAAGGTACTATCTACTCCAATTAAAAAAATAAATAAATGTGTGACTAAGTTTCAACTTTATAAGTCAAACCTAACTTTGATAATTAAAAACAATTTACACAAACATAGTCGCAGTGCATTACAAGAGCGACAAGTAGAGAACTTAGGTTAGTAAGAAAACAGGAACAAAAATTAGACAAAAAATATAAGAACCAAAAGGAAGAAAAAAAATTAAAAAATAAATTCAAAAAATAAGATCACACTGGCTAAAACTTACCAGTTGCAGGCTGACTGACAGAAAAAAGTTAAGAAAATTTCAAAAATTATCTTCATTTTGTTTTCTCTATTCAGTTCTGGAAGTTTAACTACCTCTAAGTAAGCAGTACCAAAGAGTGGTATGAGGGCAGAATACATTGGAGTGGGAGGAGGAGGAGGGAAACACCTCAAAGCCATGTGTCCAGTTAGCAATGGAGGAAGAGGGAACAATAAAATAAAGAAAAACAAACATGGCCGATCTTAGAATTCCTACATATAACCAAACTGAAATTTTTAAGAGAGCTTACTTGTCTATATAATATTTTGTAGTAGAGGTGTCCATCTCTTCTATGCTTTCTCTCTTATTTGCATTTTGATTCTTATGTTTTGTTCCTTGAATTTCTTTTGGTTCTGCTTGTTTATTAGGGGATGTTCCTTTGCTTTTTTCCTTTGGTTCATTTGTTGTTCTTTGTCTGGGAGCAGACCATTCCCGTGTTTGAGATGAACTGGTTATTTTTGGTTTGGTTTTGTCTGGACTTTTTGAGCTTCTCTGTCTTGATTGTCTTTCCTGTCTCTCTCTATTTCCATCAGTTCATATTTGTTTTTCTTTTCCGTTAGAACAATTTCAGTTTTTGGTTTGTAATGTTGATTCTTTGAAGAAGGATTTGTTTTTGGAGGCAAAGAGTTATTAACTTTGGTAGTGGTAATGGGGAGGATTGGTGTTTGCTGTTGTTTGGATTGCAACTTTCTTTCGATTGTAGCACCTTCGGTTTCCTTGATCTGGAATTGGGGTTTTTCCTTTAGATCTGGTTCCATATCGGATCTAGGTGTTGAACTGATCAAATTTTTCTTTAGTATCTCCAATAGAGATTTTAATTCTTTCACCACTTCTGATAGATTGTCTTGTCTTGTTTCTTGTCCTTGCATTGTGTTGTTAGATGTTCTGGCTATATTTGCATATGTTGGTGCACTTAGTGAGCGCTCTACTATCCTTCTTGCCTCCGGGTATGGTATATTATTGGTATGTTTAATTGTGGATACTTTTTTTTCTTTTCTCCAGACTTCACATTCTTTTGGGTCTGCTGCATGGTTTAATGTACAGTTTGCACATTTTAAAGAGAGTTCACAGTTAATGTGATCCCCAATTTCTCCACAAACTTTACATCTTGGTGATCTGAAACATCTCTCCTTGTGATGTCTGAACTTTTGACAATTGTGACATATCAGAGGGTTTGGTATGTATACCTCTACTTTTTCTGTCAAGTATCCAATTTTTATTTCAGTAGGAGGTTTTGGGGTGTTAAATTTGAGAATGTAAGTGTTTGATTGTTTTTTTTTATCATTATTCTTTGCGCATCTGTGACTCCCTTGTTTCTTTAAATTGTTATTTCCTCTAGCGGCAGAGAGAGAGATCTGAGCTTCTCATCACACCCTTTGAGGAGTTCAAGGAGTTGTGTCGGTAAGCTTTTATCTTTAAATTGGAAAACAGGTTTTGTTTCAATAACTTATTTGCTGAAGTTTTATTTGTAACCTCTACTAACAAGGTGTTATTCCTTAATTTTTTAATTGTAGATGTTTTTGTTAAGGATCTCATTGTTTTTTTGACAAATTCATTGTCTGACTCAGGTTCGGAGGCTAGGCTCTCCGAGCTGTATTCGGTATGGGGTCTTTTATTTTTATTTGTTGCCAGGAGTTTTACTTTTTAAATTTCACCCGCCTTGCTCCTCATTAAGTGGCAGTTAGCATTTAGGGTTTCTCTTTGTTTTCCAGACCCATTTTTGATGAAAAATTCAGATTGAAAACCTTCTGTGTAACAGCTTTTCCTTACTAGTAGATTGACCCTTGCCACTGCCTTCTAATACTTACACATGGTCTATCTCTTGTTTGTAGCTGAGAATCAGACCGTTTTAATGACACATCTATTGGGTTATTTTGTTTGAGTTAGATGATTTTATGCGAGTAAGTATTAGGGCTTGACATGACTAGCAGATAAGGGCCAAAGTGATGTGTCGCAGGAACATGGCCTCTCTGCACCAGAGTCATAACCTGCTCAACTACCAGAATCCCTTCCCCAGACATCACGGGTTGCCACCCACGGCCAACAGGTGGCCCCACTGAGGGACTTTTACCCTCTGCAAAGGTGCAGTTGACGCATTCTGAAGCCCCGCCAACAGGGCTATCAGGTAGGTGTAATATAAATTATCTAGAGAGGCATGTAGTAGTAATAGTAGTATGACTAATTTACAAGTTCAAATGCCTCTTCAGGAACTATGTTACTGATCATACCAAAGTCATACATAATTACATTGATTATTAAACTTCCAAGGATTTTTTGGCTAAGTATGTTATTTTCTTCCTTATGTATTTTTTAGATGAAAATTGTGATGGAAATTATTTCTGTGCAAAACTAATGCATTAGATAAATTATGTAAATCTTATGTTCGTGATCATGTTTTTTTTTAAATTTCTAGAAGTTTTATAAAGAATGTGAAATACTAAATATTTTTTAAAAAATATTAGAAATATATTATTCCATTTCTCAAGTGCAAAAATGTTCAGTATCTCTGACAATCTGCATTATGCAATTTGCTCATTGTACATTTCAAGATTATTTTACCAAATTCAAAATTGTTATTTCTGTTTAATTTTCTTCAAAATATCCTAATTGAAACTAATTAAAAAATATTTTTAGCTTTTGTATTCAAAATATATGTTTTACTCAAATTTCATAAAAACTGTTTTATCCATTTTGAAATAACAATTCTTATACAAACATAAAATACCACAAGTAATCTGGACAAACATTCTCAGCTTTGCTGATTTCATGATACATTTTCAACAAACACATTAGCTGTTGAAGAAATATATTAGCAAAAGTGTATTGATAAAAATCAACAAGAATGTAATAACTGATCTTGCGTGCATCACTAAAATATCAGAACTTGTATTATCTGTAATCCAATAATATCAAATGAGGAATCAAAATAAATGGCTGAAATTTAAGAAATATAATAACTGACATGAAGCAGAATTACCCCCAAGGTAATTAGTGTATTTATTTTTAGTCCTCTAGAGTCATAGGGGCACAACAATAGTGCAGTAGAAGTGGTGTATCTTTGGCAAGATAGCCTGACAGAGCCCAATCCTCTCCAGCTATTATCAGGGAATCCTATCAATTTGATAGATGACTGAACTAAAATATAAACAATTTTGACAGCTTTGAAAATTATTTTTACAAAATTATGTTGAGATTGTAAAGTCAATTTGAAAGAAATTATTTTTTGCTTGAAATAGGAACAAGTTAAATAACCATTTTGTCAAGGTCAGAATTCAAACAGGATGTTCAGATTTGGCTGAAAGTCAAAACATTTTCAAAATTATGAAGAAAATATTTAGATCAAAGATGTTACATCATCCATGGAGTAATAACAACTACAATGAGAGAGTCAACATTGATGATTGAAAAGAGCCCATTCATTACCATCTGATTGAAGGAATGAATTCAGGATACTTTCAACTGAGGGTAATTTTCAATAAATTTGAGACACCATGCTCATACATTTAGATCTAAAGTTAGAATTATCACTCCTAGTTCATATGTTATATTTTGTACAATTGTTTTTGCAACTTTGCACCCATGTCATTGATCACTAAAGTAAAACAAACATTCTCAGCAGATTTCGAAAACTTAGAAAGGATGAAAAAGAATTCAATTTCTAAAATATTTCATATTTTTTAGAATGTCTACAATGTTCAGGTACTTATCCTTCTACAATTGCAGGATAAAAGTATTTTACTTTTTATGATGAATGTCTGACATGATTTTAGATTTATTTCCTTATAATACCAGGAATGGATTTTCACTGAGTTAATTTCTAAAGTTATGTGGCAGAATATTTTGAATTAATAGCTGACACTGAAAATCCTACAGTACTTTGTATGGGTTATGCAAAGACAGCAGATGATATCAACAGTGAGACAGGCTATAACAGATGGAGAAAAGAAAAAAAGAGTGGTGAATAATAGTTGTCACACTATTTGGTGCTGATAAATGGAAAGAAAAGGTTAAGGAATAGAATGACAGACATACTGAGAGAAAGAATGAAGATTTCCTTTTCCAGAAAAAAAAGCTTGATTCTCTACAACCAGAAAAATTCTTTTTGAAAAGGCAATATTATCACAAGAAGTCATGTGGCTGGCAATTGATTAATGACCTTCCTTCTAAAGCAGTGTTTATGAAAACACAATAGGACAGATAGGATTTGATCTGTAATCAAAACTTGAGAATATAGAATATTTCCTTGTGATTTGAAAAATTAATGTCTTCCCAGGGTTGGAGGAATGGCTGACTGGAGAACCATCTGATATTGAACAAGGCCAGGATGGAAATTTTATGTAAGCAAAATCTGAAATATTTTTTTTTTTAATTAATGACCATAAGTTAAGTCATGCCAAGTAGTTGAGAGCCAGATTGGTTTAAGAGTAGCCAAGGTGGCAGATGCAGGTGAAATACCAAAGAAAGTGAAGAAAGTGCCCATGTCTACTGAGAAGTATTGGTGTGAGATGCCAATAAGAGAAGGAAGTAGTTATTAGGGAGGATTGATACCTGTGACCACTATCCATGGGAAAAGGGAGTCTTCTGATTTGGAAATTTAATTAATTTTCAGGAGCCAGACAACAAAAGGGCTCTTGTTGGAAGATAGAGGAGTCACCAACTTCCCAATTCTATCATGTCCCACACTGGTTTTAGATGTATGTCAATAAATTCAAGGAATCAATGCAGCAAAGGACAGTGATTGCAGAGAGATGACCGTGTTTTTTCTTTGAATCCTTTCACCCCAAGCAAGGTGTTGCTGCCACTGATGCGCAGGGGACTACATAAGAGAGTAAAAGTTTATGCAAGAGTAGAGTGAAGAGAAAGACGAACCAGTTACAGGGGGTGTCAGAGAAAGGGCAAGAGAAGGATGGGAACACAGGTGTGGAGACAGTTGCGAAGGTAGAGAGAAAGGAAAAGAACAAGATATATGGGGTGATGTAGAAAGGACTGGAGTCAAGTGGATAAGAAATAGGAATTGACATTGCATTTAAATTCCTGGAGGTTGTAGCTGTCAGGAAAGCAAGTATACGGAAGGGAGTTCGACAGGTGGGAAGTGTGAGAAATGCTGCTGCTGGAGTAGAATTGTCAGCTGCATTTGGTTGATCTAACTGTAAAATGGGTGAGATCTTTGGCCAGTTTGGTTGCACAAGTAAATTCTTGAGGAGGGGGCACCAGTGACCTAAGTTCGTCGGAGCAGGAGCCATGAAAATATTTGTAGAAGAGACAGAGGGAAGCCACATCTCACCGGTGAGAAAGTGGCTGGAGTTGAGCTGCCAGGTTGGGACCTATCACATTACAGATTCTCTTTTGGAGCCTGTTGAGAACACTGAGATGAACAGCAGGAGCACCTGACCAGATATGACAACAGTATTCTATGCACAGTTGGATGGCTGATTTGTATATGAGCAAGATAGATTCAGGTGAAAAAAACTTCCTGGCCCGACACAGTGACCCAAACTTTGTAGCAGTAGATTTAGCTATTGACTCAATGTAATAATTCCACTTGAGGTCAAAAGGTAGGGTCAGGCCAAGGAGGTGCAGTATATTGCTTTCAAGGAGACTTGCTTGGTCCATGTGGGTGCAGAAGAGATTGCCAGTGATGTTTGACAGATAGCAGTTTCATTTTAGAAGCAGTGAAATTTACAAGCCACTTCTTACCCCAGTCCACCACCGAGTGGAGGTCCTTCTCATGATCAGTAGTGAGGTCATGTTTGTCTGCCTTGCCAGATTTCTTACTGATGTGGGAGTAAATGGTAGTGTCATCTACATAGATGCCTACTTGGGATTTGATTACGTCTGGGAGATCATTTATTAAGATCAGAAAGAGTGTCAGCCCTAGGATAGAGCTCTGGGGGACACCAACATTTGTGCGGTAGGATGTGAAGGCATGCCCGTTCAAGACGACCTTCATTTTGCAGTTAGATAGGAAAGATTGAATCAGATCCAACAAGTGTCCAGTAATACCATAACCCTGTAGCTTGCATAGAAGGCCAGTGTGTTAAACCCTATCAAAAGCCTTGGAGATATCCAGGGCACCAGCACGAGCCTCACCGGACTTATCAAGGATCTGGTACATGTACTCCGTGATGGTCGTTAGCATATCATTGCCTGATATCATGTGACTGCCTGCCTGAACCTCTGTGCCAGACTTAATGAACTGAAGTGTCATGTTCAATTGAAGTGAGATGGGTTGATAATTATCTGCATGAGAAACTGATAAATTCTAAAGTTAAGATTAACCAAGCACTATACAAAAGAATGTATATAAAAGCATTTATTTTTTCTTGTGTCTTCATTTTGCTCGGACCAATTCGATATGATTCCTGAGGATGATTCACTCTTTACCAGCCTTATGATCAAAACTAAACAATGTGGGATAGGGCAGAGTTTGAATCAAAGCAGTCATCTCATAGAGTTGAACTTTCGGACGGCTGGTCAAGTGGGATGTGACAGAGTAAAGAGTTTACATCACTTCTAGCCATGTCTTTTACACATACACTTCAGTGATTTTGACTTCAACAAAGGAAGCAAAGTAGCTGGACATATATTACTGATATTTATTGCCTAATGTCATTTAGGAAAAAAAATGCTTCTGCTCTATAAAAACTGTAGTTAGATTCATTTGCCAACCAAAGTCATTTTGAATTTTTTTAGATTTTGAATTTTTTTAGATTTTTACCTAACACCATGCTATTTTTGAAAATGTACTTTATTTTATTGAGCTTTTCAATGCTTATGCTTAGACTCATCCATCAAATTGACAAGGACTCTGAAAGAGGCACTTGAATACTTTTATTTTTACAGATCAGGTGAGTTACATCAATGCTTTCCACTGATTATTTTATGATGATTTTAAATTTGTTTGACTTACTGATTTCTGTATTGAAAGTATTGTCATACATAACTTTTTTCCTTTCATTAAATATTTTTTCAGACACTGAATCAGAAATAAGCAACTGATTTTAGAAAATTATAAATTTAAATGCATATTTAATATTCTGAGAAAAGACACTTTGACTTTTGCCATACAGTGTGTTGTGTTGGTAAAATAAAAGTATTCTTACTTAATTATAATTGTTTACTTTTATTTATACATTCAATATTCTTGATGCTAAATGTCAATAAGATAAAATTAGAATTTAACTATAATTATGAATAATTTAAGAAATGCTTTTCAAGCTCTGACTTGTCCAAATTCATTGAAAATTTAATTCTAATATTTCACTTGTTCAAGCATTATGAAAATTATAGTTAATACATTTAGACTGGTTAATACAGAACTAAGCTGATTAATAACTTGGAATGATTTTGTTACTATGGTGAATATGAAAAATGTTCACATAACAAAAACTGAAGATATTATACAAGAAACACTTATACTCACCCATTATAAGTACAGCAGTGTTTTGATTTGTATTTCCCTGCATATTTGGGTAATTTGAACTTCCGGTGTAATTATCTTGTTCAAATGATGGGGGACCCTCAATTAAGCGAACTTTATTTCTTGGCTGAAAACAGAAGAGAGCTGAATTTGTCCAAAATTGTTTCCCTAAATCTTAGCTTTTATTAAAAATAATTAAAAAATAATCAGCATTTTTTTCCACATTTGTTTACCAGTATTGATATTGGAAAATATATAACTATCTTCACCATAACTGTGGTTTATCTTATTATAATAGACCAAGTGTATTTATAAGTGTTTTTGTTGGTAATGTCTGTAACCTTTTACCATAAAAGAGTTATATTTCTTACATAGGTAATACCAAGTAGCAATGTCTCTTATGACAATGGTTCCAAAAGTATTTACAATGCCAAAAATTGAAAAGATTGTCTCCAGAAAAGAGTAGAGTATAACAATAGTAACTGGAAAAATATATTTATGATATCATTTTTTTAGGTATAGGAAAGCTACTAACTATATAATTAATGATAATATTATTTGTTTTAACATAGTGTACAAATATTAATTTCAGCCAGGAATTTAATCAATTTTTATATGTTTTAAGAAGTGAAGCATTTTTATTTTAAGTATTATCAATGAATTTCTGAAGCTATCCATTGATATTAACATGAGTAAAGACATTTTATAGTTAGTTATAGCTGACCAGCATCAGAGATATTATTGGTGAATAATTTTATATGTATTTTAAATAATCAAATAAACTTATTTATAAATTCTACACACATCATAATCTCCAGAAGCTACAGGGAAAAACCTGAGTGTGGTAGCTTTAAAAAAAAAAAGAAAAAAAAGAATGCCAATGAATAAGAACAAGTGAAAATTCTGTTTTTACAAAACTTAAACTATGTTAACAGAAAATAAAAGTACAACATTGATAGGTATTTTAATTTGATCAAGGTTAAATGTACAGATAATAGAGCTGGATGAAAATAAATCATCACAAAGACAGGCCAATACATGCACAGGTTCCAAAATGAGGGATTTTATCAACAATGCTCAGACCCCATAATAAGATGTTGTATAGAATCATGTAGAGAGCAAATACCATCATACCTTAGAGTATAGATGCTGTTTATACTTGATATAATATTGCAAGTATTATAATTGGGTGTACAAAACAAACCAGGCATCCATAGGTGTTCAGTTTGGGGGAGGCGACTGGAAGATTGTTGAACATACATGAATAGAATGGGCATCATAGACATACATGTTGCTTTTCTTTTCTTGAAATAGCAGCAGAACAGGTTAAAAGAAAAACTTTTGTGATGCACATAGTGATGTTCAACATACTCAGAGACAATTGAGTTATAACTTATGGCACCCTACACCCTGCTAGGGGTTGTGCATGAGCCATGGGTAAATACACTCTCCAGGTTTCTGTTACACACAAATAATCATCATGACGATTCTCTCATGGCACTGCTAGGGACATGCATGATGATTAGAGGTACACATGTGCTCCTCGTCCTTCTACAAGAAAATTTCCAAGTGTCGTTGCTGACACTGCTGGAGCTACATTTGCCCTGACCTATGCTGTAGAGGTTGTGCAGTCTGCCACTTCTATCTTTACAATGTACTGATTATGATGAACACCTCTACTATGTTATTTTACCATTATTGCTTACATTGAAGTATCAATATGTACAGCAATTTTCAGAAATAAGCATCCAGACTCTTGAAGGCCTACAATCCAACAATGCCTCTCAAATGGCTCTAATTGAACAAAAGTAGTATGTGTGCATCACTATAACATGATGTCTGCACTGGACTCACTACACTGAATAATTAAAATTATTTTAATTATTAAAATTATTAATGCACTATGTGTATCTGTCTTATTAAAACAGATACACATAGTGCACTGGTATGAATTTTACAAGATGGCTGTAAACTTTGAAAGTTTGATCTGAATATCTACTATCCACTACCATACACAAACTGTATTCAGATAAAAATCAGCATTGTCTTTTAGACTGTTGCAAAATTATTTTTCATTAATGTATTTGGAAAGAAACTTACTGCAACTGTGACAGTATCCTCATCAACATATGAATCAAGGGCAAAGAGACCATGCTCATACTCTCCAACATATAGTGTACGGCTGAAAATAAAGTAGAAGCATGATTATATCAGTAAATCCTATAAAAAACTGTACTGAATTGGATAAGATTATAAAAAATAAGAAAATACCAATTTATTTCTTGATAACTTATTAAAGAATTTCTAAATTTTTTTGAAATGACAAAATTCCATTCTGCAGAATTTTTTTCTTTCTGAATAAAAGGAAATTTTTGTTTTCAATAAGAGAATTTTGTAAAGACTGAAACAAATAATTTGGAGGTGTAATAATATTTGGAGAATCTGATGGATGTGAGAAAACAACCCGGCCTAATAAAAACAATTTTTGCCTGGTCATCCAAGGAACATGTAGTTTAGTTGATATATTGTTTTTCTTAAATTCCAGATGCTTTTCATTGATTTCGCTCTTCAATAACTCCTGACAGAGTATTTTTTTCCACAGTGAATAACCTTCTTTGGATGAATACAGACCTCGGGTACATTTTGTGGTGGTTTTTTCCCTTGCTCTATAATCTTTTCCATGTTGTAAAGTATCTGCTCTTAAGTGTACTCAGAATTTATCTCAGAAACACAATAGTGTTTTTTGATTAACTTTGGAAGTCACACATTGGAACAGTTAACATAATTAAACCAATGCAAATGATTTTCAGTGTTTCATTTGTAACCCTATTTTCACATGGCTGGTATTAATTTCAACTTCCACAAGTGGCTAGCCAATTTTGTACAGTTTTTTAAGTTTTCTATTTTAAATGTAGACTTGTGATTGAACCATCTGGTCTTAAAGGTGTCTTTGGTTGATCCCAAATATCTGGCCATAAGAACATTTTACAATTCTTAACCAAACAGACAAACAAAAAAACGATAATAGAAAATGAAACACTATCTGGTTCAACCCACCATTTAATTTAGAGGTAAAGACCAAAATAGGACAAATATTTTTTAAAACTGATAGATATTCTCAAGTAATGTTTAGATTTGATCACTGTCAATCTCAACTAATCTACAAGACTGTGGAATATAATTCAGAGATAAAACTTGAGCATGAAATTTCATAAACTATTTTTGATCATTTCTTTTATCATTTACAGTATCTTTATTTTCTCCCATCTTCAATAAACAAAAGCATACTAATTTTGACATAATTACAAAAAAAAAACACAGAAAATTAATTGCAATATGCAATCTTTTTGGTCAACCAAATAAATTAAATATAAATTTATCATTTCAGTTAAGACAAAATGAGAGACTGTGCGGAAACTAGCACAAAAACTTTGATAAAGGTTTAAAAGTGTGTTCAGAGAAACCTCATTTATCAGCAATAAATGAACTACATCCATATTTATTGAAAATTTGATTAAAGTCTGTTCATAAGACTGTAGATAGAAAGATAGATTATAAGTAAAATTTTTATTTTTCTTGAAATTTCAGAAGTGATAAATAGAAATTTATGACCTAAAAATAAACTTGTCATAATAAAAAGAAGCAAATTTCTGTGCATTAAACAGAATCAATTGTGTAATATCTTCACAGATTAAGAGAAGCTAGCAGATTATGTGAATTTAGGGAACTGGGAACTCAAGATTTGACTATTTAGGATGAATTGATTCAATTTCAGTTGACTGAAGGTATGGATGATATATCTCAAATATAAGATATTGATTGGAACAATTTACAATTGAATAATTTTTCTATACCAGCATGTGTAGAAATTATACAACAGCTGGGATTGATTAATTAGTATAAATCTACTAAGGACAATGTTAAAATGTACAGTATAAAAAAGGAATGTAAGAAGTGCAAATACTGTAATACTGTATGAAATTGATCGAAAAAAGTTCCTCTACTTTTGGAAAAATTTATCTTAACTCTGGGAGGAAAAAAATTTATTTCAGTATGTATGCAAAGTTAAAAAGGAAATAGAAATTTATTATTGGGCAAGAAACTTTTTGCAAAAATTCATTTAAAATCTGCCTATAATCAAATACAGATTGATGATAAATTCAAGGAAATTACCAGAATATGGAGAATTATTAAGATGTACAAGAATGCTTTTTTTGAGTGAAAATGGCAGATGCTATTCTTCAGAGAGCAATGGAAAATGGGTTAACTGATGAAAGTAGTAACATGATTATTTATTAGATGATATTTGCCTTGGTGCCACCACTAAATATGAATTAAAAGAAAAAGCAGAAGTTAAAAATGCTGGGATGACAACGTTATAACAAACATATTGTAGCAAGGAAAAAGACGAACACTGGAGTAAGGTTGAATATTTTGAGAAAAAATGAGGAAGGTTATAAACACAGAGGTAACCAAAAGTTAATACAGAAAATGGGAGTGCTCAATAAAGAGTTCTGTGATTTTATGTTTGAAGTTTGTTTGAACGAAAAGTTGGAGTGGGGTGGGGTAGAATGATTGTCAAATTTCAGCTTCATGTGAGTGGTGAAGATGTGAAGTTAGAAATTAGTAGTGATGGATGATAAGTCAGCATGGTTGCTAAGGCAATGTATTCTTGCTGCTTGAGATGAGTGAAGAAGCTGCTGACTCTTGAAGTCACTGAAGAGATGAGAATGCTTTTTTTTTGCAGCATGCGGGGTTGTCTTTATATCACTTTGGTGGATTGAGAAGGCATCCACCTTTTTGATTTGTGCTGTCTTCCAGTTGGCTGAAAAAAAGCTTAATTCCTTGTCATGTGACTGTTTGTCACTATATCTGCCAGTCAGTGACCTTGAGATGACCTGCAGGCCATTTAATTTTTGACTTCGAAATTATAATAATGATAAACACAGACAAATGTGAATTTGATTACAATACAATATCATATTTAAGTTATCAGATTTCAAAATATGCTACTGCATCAGATCCAAAGTTAATTCAGAAAATTTCAGAGATATTTTTACCTACCAAAAAAAAAAAAGAAAAAAAAAAAAAAAAATTCTTTTCAGGATTAGTTAATTTTTATAATAGGTAACTACCAAATACAGTGACTTCTAAACTGCTAAACTGCATAAAAAGAATAGTGACCTTAAATGGACTCAAAGTTAAAACAATGTTTGAAGATTCAAAAAAGATACTTGGAAAAATCTTTGATCCCAAAAAGTAATTAGGTTATGTTAAGTATGGATGTAAGAGAAACAGAACCATAGTCTTGTGTTCATATAGACTATGCATATATTAATGGCATGGGATTAATTTTAGTAAATTTCTTTTCTGGGTGGGTTGAATTCATTAAAGTTAAAGATAGAAAAACGACTACAATAAAGCAAATATTAAGAGTGATATTTTCTACAAATGGGGTCCCTAAATTGGTATCAGACAATGCACCAGAATTTTGTGATGTAGGTTTATGTAAATGGTTTAGGCAGATTGGCTGCTTTCCTTACATACATACAATCTAATAGGATCACAGAAAGAATGGTACAGACAGTAAAAATAGGATATTTTTTTCTCAAGTAGAGAAACTACAGAGAGTTACATGCCAAGATTACTACTTAGTTATAATACGATCCTACATGCAGACAGATTGCAAAGCCTATCTGCATTAATAGGAAGACAAGATCTCCATTAACAATGTCTTACTTGACAAATGAAAAGATGTGGTATAAGAAAGAGAAAGTAGCAAGTCCTGAGAGAGATAATTTCCTCATGTAAAGAGGACATAACATGGAAGGAAAAAGCTTAATGGCTTAATGGCAAATTCTGGCCAATAAAGACCCAGAATAGAAACAGAAGATGTGATGGAAGGTCTTGAAAAAGAAAGAATGAGTTCTTCAGATCAGGATAATGTAATAGAAGATGGGCCTATAAATGATAGCAAGAGTGACTCAGATATAGAAAATGTGACAAGACCAAGATCCCCATAGGACACAAACCTCAGGAGGATAGAAAGAAAAAAGTTGTAGAAGTTCACGAAAAAAAAAGGGCATTAAATCTCTTCAGCCCAGGGAAGTGTAATGGGATTGCCAAATCCCATTTTACCTATTTGCATATGTTGGTTAAAGAAGAAATAAAGTCTAGAGTCAGAGGAGGACATTTTTCATTTGTAAAATTAAATTTTCCAGTTGACAGAAAAATATTTTCTTGATTTGTTTATTAAAGCAAATTTCTCACAATTAGATGTTAATATTTTTTCGTATTTAGAGATATATAGGGTGTTCCATTAAGATAGATCGAAGTTAGCAGTAAATAAAACAGTGTTATTGATAAAACTTTATTGATTTTACTATTGGATCATGTTATTTGAGTCATGGCAATTATGTGTGAAAAATAACATTGCCCAAATGTCCAATACTGATTATGTGTCAGAGAATAACAATATACAACAGAGCAAGATAGAATTGAATGGGCTTTGAACAAAACAAATTTGAAGTAGCTTGGAAAATGATGAATTAAAAGATTTTGATAATATATCCAAATTACTTCCAACCAAGTCTTGCATTGATATCTTAATATAAGCAGATTGATTCTAACCCTTGAATCAGTTGGAGTAGCAGTGATAATTTAGTTGTCAGTGAAGATGTTGGAAGTTGACATTAACACTCTTCTCTAACACCCCTTATATATAAGATATATGCATGCACACACACAAACAAAAGAATTAAACAAAATTTAAGCATTTTTCCCACCCACCAAAAATGAAGGAGAATGATTTAGATATCTGTATTATATAGGGTGTTCATTAAGATGAATCAAAGTTAGCAGTAAATTAGTGAAATTTTATTGATTTCACTATTGGATCATGTTATTTGAGTCATGGCAATTATGGCCTGAATTGAATGCTGTGGATGTCCAAGATTTGTGGTTCCAACAGGACAGCACCACATGCCACACAGCCAATACAACAATGGCTTTATTGAATGAGAAGTTTTCAGGTCACATCATCTCTCGAAACAGTGACGTCAATTGGCCATCATGATCGTACAACTTGTTGTTATTAGATTTCTTCCTTTGGAGTCATCTCAAAGGTAAGGTCTACGCCAACAAGCCAACAAGAATTCAACAGCTGAAGGATGAGATAAAGCATATTGGTGAGATTGAGGAGCAACTATACAGAGATGTCATCAAAAATTTCGACCATCTAGTGGAGATGCGATGCCAAAGCCTTGGTCAATATTATTTTTTACACATAATTGCCATGACTCAAATAACATGATCCAATAGTAAAATAAAAAAAAATTCACCAATAACACTGTTTTATTTACTGCTAACTTCGATCTGTCCTAATGGAACACCCTATATATCTCTAAATGCGAAAAATATTAAGATCTAATTGTGATAAATTTGCTTTAATAAACAAAACTAGAAAATATAATTTTACAAATGAAGAATTTTAACTATGTAAGCATTAAACTTATAAAAAAAAAATAAAAAAAATGGACTAGTTAAGAAATTTAAACTTACAAGAATTCTCGTTGTTTTCTGTGGTCCATAAATCTGTTTTTCCAAGAGGTGGCTGAGAGTTGACCAGTCAAGTGGTTAAGTGTTTCCGGTGCAAAACTAGTGAATGGAACTTTTCGAAAACCATCCTGGCTCAAAGTATACATTGCCACAACAGGTGAATCATAGTTATTGTACCAAAGGATTTCACCTTGGAGAGGGAAAAATAATTCAGGTAAGAAAAATAACAAATCTCATTGTAAAATGAATATTTTATTTTCTATGGTATAAAGTTTATTAAAGATGTTATGTATGCTACTAATTCAAGGTTAAAGTAAAAGCAAACGTTTAAAATAATATGCGTGTCATTTGCAAATACTCTTTTTATGATACTACTCAGATAACAATCAGCAGCATTAAATATGAGAAACTGGCATGTGGTAAACTTAGGGTCTTTATACTCTATGCATTTTGGATATTATAGCATTGATTTATAATTTGTTCAAATCATTTTCATCAAACAACTGGTCTTTTAATCTTTATTTGAATTTGTAACATATAATAATGGAATTTCAATTGAGCTATAAAAAAAGAAGCTACATTCATAATAAGGTTATAAAACATTTTTGATTATAAGGAAAATATAATGCACCAAATGTTTGGATATATTTACATTTTTGTGATAAATTAGAATCAAAAGTAATTCTTGTCTATAATGGTAATAGTAATATTAGCCATTTTCTTATAAGGAAACCTCTGGCATTCATTGACTAGGCAGCTAGTACTACTTTTTGTTAAAATTTATAAAATCTTTCTCTTAAAATAAATTTTTAGGAAAATATATTTCTCAAGTCACTGTTATCAATATTTCCAACATTGATGGGAGTTTTCTTGCTGACCTTTTGTTTGAAGTAGTGTAGAAGATTATGTTGCCATGTTCTCTTTGAGCTATATATGCTATCCATTTTAGGTGTTGCTGTTGCTGAAGAGTCTCATGTATTATAGTTTCTGCTATTTGGTACAGTTCTTTGTTTGTAGTTCTGTAACACTACTCCACAAAGGTTTGAAAAAAAATAGTCTTCACTAAAACCCACAGGATTCATTTACTCAAAGCTGTTTTTTAACCATTGATCTGAGAAAGTGTTTGTATAAAACTAACAGTTTAGATTTCTGAACAAATTTGGTGCCATGCATGACATGAAAATTTTGATTTGACAGAGAGAGCTACTTAGGAATATGACTGGAGATTTTAGGTTAATGCTTTGGTTTCACAGCAACTTGCATGTTGTATTTTTTGTTCACGGTCATTTTTATTGCAACTCCTAATACCCAGGTCAACATACTTATCATCAATAAGAAAGTTTCACTCTCTTTCTCCCCTTTCTGATAAAGATGAAAAGAAAAAATCTCAAAAAGACAAAACATACCACTTTTTCCATCCAATGTAACAGCTAGCCCTTTAGAACTACCAGTGAAATGACGCAAGTCTGGAAAATTTCAAATAAAACAATGAAGTTTATATTTCTAATTGCAAAAAAGAAATATATAAAAAAAGAAAATGATTTGCAAAAAAGAGTTTGACTTTTGCTTAATTTTACAATTTGATGAATTTAACAGAATATACTCTGATCAGAATCTTATTATTCTGCTTGTCCCTCTCTAGTTCCTTAGTTAGCCTTTATGTACATTACACTGCTAAATTCTCATAAATAATTGACTATTCTGTTTTGATCATGTGGCAAGATGAAAAAGACAGATGCTAATTGATTTCAGTGAGAAAATGAAAAAGAAAGAAATTCCCTGATATTACATCATAAATAACAGGCTACTATTTGATCACAACGAAAAAGACTTATCAGACTGTTTGGTTTCAGTAAGAAAGAGAGACAGAAAGGGAAGATAAATGAAGAAATAACACTGATGTACTTAATATTTGTTTCAGTGAAAGATTTTCTAACTGTTCACCTAGTACAAAGCCCAACACCCAATCAAAGTAGAGAGGTACTGAATTAAATTGTAAGAAGGTATGAGAATGAGTAAAATATATATCAATTGACTTAGGACATAAAGAGACTAAGATTGTAGTTGTCAGAGAAGTATACTCAATGGAGTTCTATAAATTAAAAAGCTGTCTTTTCTTATAATAATGTTCATCCTGTACAAGACAAAAAATTGATTTGAGGTAGAAAATTACAAAGTAAGAGGTACAGTTTATGAGGGAAGATAATGATTAACAAGTTAAGATTGTAGTGACTGGGGAAGCACCCTCTTTGGTGTTGGCTCCACAAAGTAGTATTTTGTGGGAGAAGCTGTCTGAAAAGAACTTTCATCTTGCTAATGGAATATGTAGGAAAAATTTATAAGTTTTAAATTTTTTTATCTGTACTCTCTATTTCTTTAAATGCATTCATACTTATAATTGTTATTGCAATATCCATGGGTATTCTAGGTGTAGAACTTGCAAGGAGCTTATTCAATCATTAACTAAAGAATTATGGTTTATCAGAAAATTCAAATAGCAAAACTGAAATGTTCATTGGATAATTAAAATTATCACTAATTTCACTGTTTAAAAAATTATTTTTACCTGTTATTTTAAATTTTTTAAATAGTAATCTCAAGTAAGTTGAGTTACCCTTAAAAATTAATCTTACAAAATTAGTTTACATTGGGAAAAATATTACACATGAAAATAGAAATAAGTTTTGTTCACAGTTACTTTTAAAGCTACAATTACTGAAAAAAAAAAAAATGGAATTTTTTCCACAAACTAACTAGATATAAAATTCATTATACAAAAAAATATCATTGCTGATTTCTTTTGGTGAACAAGACATATACTAAATTTAAATGTGACATTGTAATAATTTAAGATTTTCTTTTTAGATTAAAATAATAATAATGGCTTATTCAACTATGTTCAAGAGTTACATTTGCATAAATACACATTTTCCTTTTTATCTATAAGTTATGACCACTAATGATAGTAGAGAGTAGAATGAATCAGTGAGCACTGAATAGATAAACAGTAACATATTGACAACATTGAGTGTTTATTGCCAGTTTCAAACTTAAATGAGGTAAATTTTACAATAGTATAATTCAAGAGAAACAATGCCAAGTTTGATAAAGGATGGTAGCTGAAATAGAATAACTAAGTTTTCAGATTAGTTAATGTGAATATAATAAGCTATAAAAGACATGTTTCACTAAGAGCATATGCTACCTACTCAGGTTAGAATGAAAGAAAGACAAAACTGTATGCAAAGAAAAATGTGCTAGAATCTCTGAGGATGTGGGTACCATAAATCAAATTACCATATTGCATCTGATAACCAAACTCTAGAGCAGGGGTGTGCAACATTTTTTGCTGGAGGGCCATTTTCAATCATTGAGGCAACATTGAGGGCCAGTCACTGCCAAAAATGTATAAAGTTATAAATTGCAAAATAAGAACTTGTGTATTGTGTTATGGACATATCTTGAATGCATTTTATAAAACAACAACAAATAAATTAAAGTTAGTTTTATTAATGAGATACTTGCTATTGTTTGTTTTTGCAAATTTGATCAATGTCTGCTCTGACTGATGTGCTGGCAACCCGAAGTTGACTGGTCAGGTGTTCATTTGTGAGCTGATTTCTGTATTTGCTTTTAAATTTCATTCTTGAAAAAAATTGCTCACAAGAATAAGTGCTGCCAAAAAGTGAGATCATTTTCTTAGCATGTCTCTCTAAATTTGGATGCTTTCCACATACATAATTTTTATAGAAAGTTACATCATTGCTGTCATATGCTTTTTTAAAATCCATGTCACACTGCAAATCAATTACCTCCATTTGATAGCAGTCTGAAATATCATCGGGTATTACATCAAATGGTTGAGAAAAGAGCCTGAACTCCATTTCATAATTCCTGAAATCAGTCAATCTGATCCCAAATTCAGCATGCAACTTGCCAATATTTTCAACATATTTGGCACAGTTTAAATCTGGTATACCTTCTTTCCTCACAGCTAAACTTGGAAAATGGGTGAGTGTTGCTTTACTCAGCTGACCTTGAAAAAGTTTTAGTTTTTTTTCAAAGGAACAAATGTGCTCAAACATCTTGTTCTTGGCTTTTGCCTTGGAGTTTAACATTTAAGTCTGACAGATGTTGTGTGATGTCTGTTAAAAAGGCAATGTCATTTTGCCACTCATCTTCACTTAAATAGGTAACATCTTGTTGCTTACTTGTCATAAATGATTGAATCTCCTTTCTTAGATTCCAAAATGTTTTCAAAGTAGAAGCTCTACTCAGCCAACGCACTGCTGAGAAGTAAACAACATCAGGATAATCAGAGTCAAGTTCTTCTAAAAACATCTTAAATTGTCAATGATTTAGTCCTCAAGAACGGATGTAATTCACACATGTAACTTTAGTGATACCGAGCAAAGCAAGGGACCGGATGTTTGCACTCTGAGGACCAGAAAGCAAATGATCAAAACTGGTCTTTGCACACCCGGCTCCACGCATATGTTCCGGCAGAAAACCAAAAATTAATAAATATCAAATTCCTTTTATTTATCGTCAAATGGGAAGCCCAGAATTAAATACGGATGTGAAGTCCCAAATGACCTGCTGTGACCCACAAAGAAGAAATAAAAAGCTGACACAGAAAGCATCACCAGAGTTGAGAGAGTGCGAGCATAATTAGCACGTCTCTTGACCTCGTCAAGCGATCCACTATGCTCACCTCGCCTTTCCCTCTCAACTTCTTCGCTGTCCCCTGAGTTACTTACCGACCGAATGAGCGGATAAAAGACATTCCTTACTGGCAAACGCTCACACATACTTACGCATAAACTCTTTTCCACATTTATTGCTATGAACATTTTAACGTCTTTTTGAACCCATCCTAAAGACATTATTTTTATTTGTAAAAAACCGTAATTGATATATGTGTATACATAAAATGTTGTTTCAATACTCAATTTGATTTTCTTGTTTTATAACCCCTTTTATAACTTATAGTGGACTATCCATTAATGAGGCCAAATTCAGTTAATCTGTTTCAACATACAACTACGTTTCACTAGAGCGGATAACCCACTATATAACCACATCCTTCATTACATCAATAAACCCAAATACTTTTGTGCACAGGTTTTCTTGGTGAATAATACAGTGATTCACCACAACTCCCTGTGAGTCAATGATATCTAACAATTTCTTTGTAAATCCATTTGTTTTGCAAGTCATTGATAGTGCCCCATCAGTGGTTCAGCCACTTAGTTCAGCAGGGTCAAGTTGATACTTTTTCATCAATTTTAACACTTGCTCACAAATGTCTTGCCCAGTCATTGTTGAAGTCATGCTGGCCATATTCAAAAATTCTTCTGTAATTTCAAAAGTGTCTGAGACTCCTCTTACAAACACAACTAATTGTGCAGTGCCACTCATGTCTGTGCTCTCATCAAGAACTAAACTGTATGCTGCACATTCATTTATTCTTTCTTTTAAAGACTTGGATATTCTCTGCAAGCTGATCTATTCTGCATGACACAGTAAAATGGGAATGATTAGTTTGCTGTAATAAAAATTTCTTTTCTGAACATACAAAACCAGCAAATATCCAAGCAACTTTTTATAAATTCCCCATCACTGAAAGATTTCCCATTTTTTAATTTCCATTCCCCTGTGTGGTCCATTCAGCTATGAAAAGATTTGGATTTTGAAAAGATAGTAAAAAAAAAATGATTCTGGCATCATTGAAGACCACAACGACTGCCCTTGGGGGCCGGATTGTGGCCCTTGGGCCGTAGGTTGCACATATATGCCCTAGAGAGTCTCTGTCAGCTTTTTATATATATGACAACCATTTGGTGTGCGCAAGATTTTAAGTCAGTCCACTGAAACTAGAGTGTTTTTATGTATATACATGTACATAGATATAAAAACCCACCCCGGCATATACATTTATTAGAATATTTTTTAAATGTATATTTACACACACACACACACACACACATCTATATTTGGTCTACACTGCTCAGTGAAGTACTAGTATGCCTCATTCTAGAATTTTTACAATCTGGCACATCCTGTATTCTCCCCAAAAAATACACCATATTTCTGATACATTGATGATTCCTTTATTAATAAACTCACATGACACACCACTACAAGAACTTGTTAATAGACTAAGCAGGATAGAAGAAACAATCGATTTCACCATGAAACAGCAGCAAACTACATTTTGCTCTATCTCAACATCATGATAACATGCATACATAAGGATATACAACTAAAGGTTGATTGAAAACTATCACATACTAATGATCTCATACATTTTTACACCCAGCAAAGCAATAAAATAAATCAAGAGTAATCGTAGGTTATTTTTTAAGGAACTTTATAATCTTTAGCGCCAATTTCTGCTTGAAGAACAAAAATACATCGAAAACACCTTTAAATTCCCCCAATACCTGAATTATTTCCTGTAGGATGCCAAATGCAAAGCCTACAAAATCCACAAAAAAAAAATACAAAAATCCACAAATAATAATAATAATCCCAACATCCATAATAAAATCAGACATATAACCTTACCTACCAACTTAATAACAGCCACCAGAGAAAAAAAATTTTTATAACCTTGGTGTAAACTTCAACACCAGCTCTAAAATGGAAGCATTAAACAAGTGGTGGTTCACTGTAATATATCTTACCAGTTTTGACTTAAAAAAAAAAATGCCAGTCTGATCCAAACTGAACAGGATCCACTCAAAAAGAAATGCACTAATTTCATAGTTCTCAACAGCAAATTATATCACCTATCATTGCAAAAACAATAATAGCACAATGTGGTATATGGGCTAGTAGAAAAAAAAAAAAAACCCTACTTGGAGTCGACTGACAACAACTGTCGACAATAGACAACAACTCTAAAATTTATATATCAAATAAGCAAGTAAGAAAACAAACCAGGGTCTTGATGCACCCCATAATATAAAAAAACAAACCCAACAAACTAAAAAAAAAAAAAAAAAGAAAAAAAAATACACGAGGAAAAAAAAAAAAAAGTTTGTGTGTGTGAATATATATATATAAAAACACTAATAACAAACACCATAGCAAACAGCTTATATAGCAGATAGACAGACATACATTCTCTGGGGTCTGGTCATCAAATGCAATAATGCAATTTTATTTATGGTCCCCATCCTCAGAGATTCTAATGCATTTTTCTTTACATGCAGTTTTGTTTTTATTTCATTCTAACCTGAAGGAGAGTATGCTTTGTTTCCACTTTCTCATTATCTTCGTTTTTGTTTTGGATACTGTTATACATCCTACAAATAAACATTAGTTAATGTTCATTTAGAATAATATTTTTCTGTCTACCTCTGGTTACTAAAGCTATAACAACAATGAGACATTATCTTAGTATATAAATAATGTCCTAAAAAATTTAGTAAAATGTCACATAAGTTTAGGCTAATTTCAGGTAACCTGGTATATAGTTGTTTAAGACTCACCATAGTCAGCTGCATCAGGAGCAATATGAGAAGAATAATCCATAAAAGTAGCATTCCATCTGGGTGAAAATAATAACAATTAAAAATTATTATATTTATAAACATGTTTCTATCAGAAACATTAAAAATACTCCGAAACTGAAATCAGTTGAGAAGAACATAATTACAGATAGTACAAGTTAATAAAGAAAGGTAAATTTTGTGTATATTTTCATTTTTCATTTGTGTACCATCAAGACTGATAACTCAATTCACAAATTCAGATAAAGCAATTTGAAAGTTCCATAAAATTAATGGTTTTCAAATATTTACAAAATTTCATGCTTTGTAGGCATAACTCAGAAATTTAAAAAAACAAAACAAAAAAAAAAGTCAAGTGAATGCCATATTTGAAAAAATGTACCAAATTTTCTTTCATTTGAATAAATAACAAACTTTCATGATCCATTTCTTTAGTATGAATACTTTAAAAATACTGTAGTTATTTTCTCATAATTGAAGTTACTTTTTCAGTAAATTTTATATTCTCGTAAAATAATATATACTCAATGTCTTCTGGCTAGTAGGTACCAAATATAAAATGGTAATAAATGTGTAACACATCACCCAATAAGTCCCGGGCCTGGCATATAGATGGCACCACTAATAAAAAATCCATGATTTTTATGAAGTACTAACCTTTAAATAGCATGTGATAAAATTTGGGTTCAATCAGATTATTAGTTTATACATTGCAGTTATTTAAGTGAAGCTACTGTTGCAGATTTTCAAAACAATGAAAAAATCTGAATTTTGTATGTTGATAAACCATTGCTTCCTGATGGGAAAGAATACTGTTCAAGCAAAGCAATGTCTTGATAAGTGTTATTTGGACTTTGTTCCATCGGAAACTGGTTAAGAGGTGATATGCTGACTTTAAACGTGGTTGTAGAGACACAAAAGATGCTGAATGCTCAGGTTGCCCAAAATCGGCAGTTGTCCTGGGAAACACCAAAACAATACACAGACTTGTTTTGGCCAATCGTAAATTGAATTTACATGAGATAGCAGAGGAGTTGAACATATCAGAAGGCAGTGTATTCACCATTTTGCATGAACATTTGTCAATGAAAAAGCAGTATTCAAAGTGGGTGCTACATTTGCTCACAGTTGATCAAAAACAATAGTGCGTCAGCAATTCAGAGCGTTGTTTGCAACAGCAAGGAGTTTTTGAGGAATATGTGATAATGGATGAAACATGAATCTACCACTTCACTCTGGAGTCAAATTGGCAGTCAGCTCAGTAGACAGCAGCAGGTGAAAGAGGTCCAAAGTGACCAAGACGCAAACACCAGCAGGCAAGGTTTTGGCCTCTGTATTTTGGGATGCGCAAGGTATTTTTTTCATCAATTACCTTGAGAAAGGAAGAACTATCAATAGCAAATATTATTTAGCATTATTAGTGCATTTGAAGGAAGAAATTACCAAAAAATGACCACAAATGAAGAAGAAAAAAGTGATCTTTCACAAGTTGATTGCAACAATGGCAAAAGTACATGAATTGCACTTCGAATGGCTTCCACATCTACCCTATTCTGGACCCCATTAACTACTGGTTGTTTGCAGACCTTAATAGAATGCTTCAGGGAAAGAGATTTGGCTCCAATGAAGAAGTGACATCAGAAACTGAGGTATATTTTGAAGCCAAAGACAAATCGTTGTACAAAAAAGGCATTGAATTGTTAGAGAAGCATTGGAATCAGTGTATCACCCTAGAAGGAGACTATGTTGATGAATAAAGTTGAATTTTACCTAAAAGTTGTTGTTTTATAAGTTAGACCCGGGCTTTATTGAGTGATGTTTTATGCTGGGTTCAATTGTTAAAGATGAATATTTCATTTTATTCATATTCAGGTCGTCAAGTGTTTGGAATCAAAGCATGAAAGAACAAAAAGACGTTTTTTAAACATAAAAATTCATTGATTTCAGCAGCATAAAGCGAATTAAATTAAGCTTCAGTTTGAATAAAAGTTAGAAAATCATTGATGGATTTAATACTTTGCAAATCACTCAATAGAGATGCAGAAATAGGTAATAGATGAAAGTCTAACAGGCCTGTCTAACAAAACTAATTGTGCCTTATTTCATATTATGGCTTGCAGAAAGTAAAAGATTTCAGACTGTTCAAAATTGTTAAAACCATGAAATATAAATATACTGATATTTTACAGGAAAATACAAAATATTCTGATATCTTTTTGAAAGACAGCATTTCAGTTTTCAATATGATAATGATCCTAAACACACAATTGCATTGGTGAAAAATTGGCTCAAAGACAAGATCAACATCTTACCATAGCCTGCAATGAATTTCATAAAAAATTTGTGATGAGAACATTAGTTAGGTTTCATTCAAGACAACCTTCAACTGTAGAAAATATTTAGTTTAACTAGAAAGGCTATGCAGTTGACTATTAGCTCTTATGTTCATAATGTTATTGTATTGAATAAAATGTTTCTGAAGTGCTTTATAAGTATTTATATATATATATATATCATATTCTCACTTTTTATATATAAAAATCATCAGTTTTAATATTTGATTGATTGATTGTGATTAACAGCCTATCAACCTCCAAAGTGTCATTTTAGGCTAAAAGGTGTTTTTGCTTTCAGAGTTGTTTGTCTTCAAGCTTAATTGTTTTTAGAGTTGGTTATCTTCAAGTTTTTAATTGCTTTCAAACTTTTTTTTTTAAGGAGAAAAAATATTTTTTTTTTTAAAGAGGGTAATGAGCAGTGGTGAATAGTGTTTTGGGTTTTTTTTTTGGTTTCTTTTTTTGTATGGAAGGAATTTAGATTTTTGTATATAGTCTAATTTCTTTTAGAAATTGGAATATTTTGCTTGGGTCGACGAATGGAATTGAAGTCATAGCAGCTAATCAAAAAGTGTTACACTGTGAAGGGTTCCTGGCATGCAGTGCATATCAGGGGTTCTTTGTTTTTCAGTAGGTATGAATGGGTAATCTGGGTATGTCCTATTCTTAGTCTAGTTAGTGTAACTTCCTCCTTTCTTATCTTACGGTAGCCTGGATACCATTTGCCGACGGTAGGTTGGATATTTTGGAGCTTATTGTTTGGGCTATTATTCCATGTTTCTTGCCATTTAGTTCTGATAAATTTGTGTATTGTTGGTTTGAAGTCGGAGTAGGGGATCTTGACATCAGATATATTTTGATGTAATGATTTTTTTGCTGCTGAATCAACCCTCTCATTGCCATGGATGCCAATATGACTTGGCATACAGCAGAGTTTAATGATTTTGTTTTTGGAGAGCTGGTTAAATCTATATAGAAGTTTGATGATAAGTGGGTTGGTTGATTCTTTGTTTCTTAGAAAAATAAGACATTTTACAATGTTGTTGATTTTTATGTTGAATAGGGTAACAGAGAGTACACACCCTTGTGGAAGCCCCATTTTTTGTTCTTTTGAGTCTGATAAGATATCGTCCAAAAGTACTTTAAAATTTCTGTCTTTTAGAAAGTTGTCTATATATAAAGGCATTCTTCCTTTTAGGCCAAGTGCTTTCAAATCTCTCATTATTCCGTATCTCCATGTGGTGTCATAGGCCTTTTCGAGGTCGAAGAAGACCACTGTGAAGTGTTCTTTTTGGATGAAGGCTTCACGTATAAAGGTTTCAAGTCGGACACGGTGGTCGATTGTCCCTCTTCCCTTCCCAAAACCTGTTTGGAGGTTGGTTATTAAGTTGTTAGTTTCCAAATACCATGTCAGTCTGTTGATCATTCGTTCCAGTATTTTGCTAAGACAGCTGGTCAGAGCAATAGGTTGGAAATTGGTTTGGTATGTTGTGGTATTTTGTTGGTTTGGGGGGATTTGATAGGTTTTTCGTGGATTTTGGAATGGGAATAATGGTGGCCTGTTTCTAGAGTGTGGGAATGTTACCAGTGGTGCATAGGTAGTTGTATATATTTAGTAAATAAATAAGAGAGTTTTTAGGTAGCTGCTTTAGAAATTTATAATAAATTTCGTCTGGACCAGGGTTGTGTTATTGGCTCTGGCTAGTGCAGTTTGGAGTTCTGAAACTGAGAAAGGTAGGTTATAACTTTCGGTATTTTCAGATTGAAAGTTGATGTTTTTTTTTCTTCGCATTGTTTAATGTTTTGGAATGTTCTATCGAGATTTTGTGTGGATGAGTTTTGTGAAAAAGTTTCTGCTATATGGTTCGCGATGTCTTTTTTGTTTGTAAGCATTACATTGTTCGAGGTGAGGTGTTTTATTGGGGTACTATCACATTTTCCTGATATCCTTCTGATCACGTCCCATATTATTTTGGTTTTGGTGCTGGTGTTCAGTTTTGAGATATAATTTTTCCAAGTTGTTTTTTTTATTCTTTGATAATTTGCCTGGCTTTGTCTCTACAATTTTTAAAAGAGTATAGGTTTTCTTGGTGGGGGAGGAGTTGAATTTTCTTAAGGCTGCACGTCATGCTCTTATTGCCTCTTTGTATTGGTCATTAAACCATGGCTTGTTAAATTTCATTGAAGTGGGAGATTTAGGTATGCATTCTTTAGCTATAGATAAAAGAGTTTTGGTGAAGTAGAGGAGGTGATCTTCATTGCTGGTATTGGATTCTGGAATTAGTTTTAAATAGCATAGTTTTTGGAATTTTTCCCAATTAGCTTTTTGAATATTCCAGCATGGTTTTTTCTTCCTGAGTTGGGGATTCGAGTTTTCCAGAATGATAGGGAAATGATCACTTCCACAGGTATCTCCCAGGACCCTCAAGTTGTAGTCCAGGAAGACAGTGGGGTCGCTTATAGTTAGGTCAGTAGCGGAATATGAGCCTGATGCTGGGTGAAGATAAGTGTTTGAGTTGTTATTATATAGGCATAGGCTGTTTTGATTGATTACGTTTTCAATGATTTGGCCTTTGGGGTTGGTTTCAGAGCTTCCCCAAATTTCATTGTGACAGTTGAAGTCTCCCATTAGAATAAATGGTCTTGGGAGTTGTTGGATTATGTTGTCTAGTTCTGGTTCTGTGATATTGGAGCATATAGTGATTGTTTTGTGTAGGGTTGCTGACACTGCCACTGCTTGTAAATTGGTTTTTAATTTGATTTGATTTTGTGGTATCTTATTGTTTATGATTATGGATGCACCTCCAGAGGCTTTGCTAGGATTTTTGTTTATATGGTTGTATGAGGTATAATTAGGTATATGGTTTTCTTTAAGGAATGTTTCCTGCAAACAAACAACTGCTGGGGAAAAGTTTTTGAGAATTATTACGAGTTCATTGAAATTTGATTTTACACCTCGAATATGCCACTGAATAATTTTATTCGTCATATGTGGGTTTCAATTTTGAGAGGGTTTTTGTTTGGGATTTTGGTGTGTTTGAGGATTTTGTTCCTCGATATCCATTACTTCTAGATTTTCGAATCTGTTTTGTCTTGGACTCAAGCTGGTTTGGGTTCTTGATTTTGATGTTGGTCTATGTCGTGTTTGCTGGTTCTTTTTTTCTGGGGATTTTTTTTTGTTTGTCCGAATGAGGGGTTAATTTTGGTTCAGTTTTTTTTGGAGAGTTTGTGTTAGGGATAATTTCTGTTTTCTTATTGGGTAAAGAGGGTTTTTCGTTGTTTGGCTTATATGATTTAGGTAAGAGGTTATTGTCCTTGTTGTGTGTGGGTTTTTGATTTTCATTTTGGTTTTTGTTAAGAACTGGTTTCGAGTTTTCATTGGCGAAGGAGGATTCGGATTTACCAAGGGTAATTTTTAATTCATCGATTTGGGCCAATTGTTGGGCTCTAATTATATGAGCTTTTCAAGGAGATCCTTGTACTTATCTTTTGTTTCAGTAGTTGGAGAGATTCTTTGGGCGACATTGGAGTATGAAACCTTATTTGAGTATACTTCGATGATTTTCCTTGCTTCCCAAAAGGGTATATTTCTGTTATATTTTACCTCAAGTATTTCTTTCTCTTTTTTCCATATACAGCAGTTTCTTGAGTATGCTGGATGGTTACCTTCACAATTTGCACATTTGATAGTCCAATTGCATTGATCTTCTAGGTGATCCAAGTCCCTCATTCCACATTTCTTGCATACAGGTTTTCTTGTACACTGCTCCTCATGGTGTCCAAACATCTGGCATTTGAAACACCTGAGCGGGTTTGGGATGTAGGTCTCAACTTTAATTCTGACCTTAATCTCTTTGGGGGCTTGTGGGAGTTAAAGGTCAAGATATACGTGTTTGTGTTAATGGTGTTGCCTTCTTTTTTGATGGTGGTTCTTTTATCATCTATGACTCCTTGACTTTTTAGTCCTGTTTTGACTTCATCTGGAGTGCAGAGGGAGAGTTCCTGGCTCTTAGCTACTCCTTTAGATGTGTTTAGCGTTTGATGGGGGTACGCTTTTATTTTTAGGTAGTGAAAGAAAGTCATTTTGAGCAGAGAATCTGCTTTTTTCTTTTGGTTGACTTCTACTAACAGTGTTCCATTTTTTGTTTTCTTGACCATCTTGGGGGTTATCCTGGAGGATATTATCTTTTCTATCACGAAGGGAGATAGCTTTGATAAGTGAGTATCTTCAGTGGACTCAAGGACAATGGATTTGGTGAAGCCAGGTTGGCACAGCTCAGAGTCACTGTCTGATTTCATATGGGGTCTCTTGGAGGGGTTAGGGAAAGCCATATTTATTTTGGTATAGATTCATCGCCCGTGCTCCCCACCCACCAGTTCAGAGCCCGCAATTGGGGTCTGCCAGGGGGAAAACCAATCGCCCTGACGGACCAGAGATTACACAGGCGGTATACTCACCTCGGTGAGAGGTCCAGAGTACCTGTCACCTCATCCAATGCTCTGCTCCAAGACACAGTGCATGGGTGGAGGGTTTGCAGCTATGTTTGGGCCTGAACCTGATTGGCCCTCAGCCAGCGCCTTCTAATGTCGACAGGTTCTAGGTATTCTTCCGTAGTTTTAGTTCTTCTGGTTAGTTTAGATTGGTAAGGTTGATGTCATTTATTTCCAGTAGTAGACATTAGGGCTTGGCCTGACCAGCCGATTGGTTGGATTGGGCCCCTCCAACTGCCCGTCTAGCCCCAGTAAGGGCCCAAGTAGTGTGTTGGGAAGTGGAGGTACTTAACCTGACCTCCAAGGACCTCAACCACCAGGATCCCATCCCAAGGCATCACGGGTTGCCACTCACAGGTGGCTCCATTGAGAGATTTTTATTCTCTGCGGGGGCCAGTCAATGTATTCTGGAGCCCCGCCGACAGGGCCTTCAATATTTGAAAAATTAATTATTTTTAATAAAATTAACTGAAC
Organism: Ascarosepion bandense; assembly: GCA_037127315.1. Taxonomy (NCBI): domain Eukaryota; kingdom Metazoa; phylum Mollusca; class Cephalopoda; order Sepiida; family Sepiidae; genus Ascarosepion; species Ascarosepion bandense. The sequence continues at coordinate 49,767 of JBBBDQ010002468.1, read as the reverse complement.
CAGTCAGACTTGTTTGGAGTAACTTTGCCTAATTTTCTACTTCCCTAAACTGGACCTCCACAAAGTATTCCTGCAATTGTCCTAAATAAATGCACTCCTGAAATGCCTCTCTCTACAGTAAAAGCCTTGCTGTTTCTTGCTTTCCTGCTTGTTGGAAATTGTTTTCTGTAGTTCCTCTCTAAAAATATAGGTAAACTGTCTGATACTTCTAATTACTGGCCTAGTAGTCTTCTACCTCATTTTAGCAAAGTACTAGAATCTCTAATCAACTCTGAATTTGTTAAGCATCTCAGATTGCAAGGTCTTCTTTTGGATAAGCAATATGACTTTCACTTCTCTGGGACAACTGTTGATATGTTAATGATTATTGATGAAAGAGTCACTCTAGAAATGAATAAGAATGTCTTAAAGGTGTTTGACAGAGTTTGGCATGCTGGAATATGAAGAGTTACGGTATTTTTAGACAAATTTTTGATTTGATTCAATCAAATCGTAGAATGAAAGTCACTCTTCTAGATATTTTGTCATCCTTGAAGGCTCTATTCTTGGAACTACTTTGTTCCTGATTTTCAATGACTTTTCTAGAGACATCAGTTCTTGACTCAGTATCTTATAGATACATGATGACAATAATTCATTCCTGTCTTAATGGTAAGTCTGATAAGTTTGAAGAAGTCAAATTGAGAACTAACCTGAAAAATGTGCTAAAATCTGTTAAATGGTATAGTAAATGGATTGTTAATCTTAACACCTACAAAACAAAACTGCTCTCTTTTAATCATCTTCGCAAAAAAAAAAAAAAAATTGCCAAATATTAGCATGAATGATACCAACCTCCAAGAGAGTGACGTTGTGTCTTATTGGGTTAACGTTTTCCACTGACATGAAGTGGAATAATTACATTGAAGCAAGTGTTAGATCTGCTGCTAGTAAATTTTGTTCACTGTGTCATTCTAGTCAATTTTTCTTGATGGACTATCACAATTTTACCATTTGTTCATGCATTGAATATGGCTGTCATATCTGGTCTGGTGTTTCTGCAAGAGATCATTGATAAACTTCAAAGATCAATCTGCAATATTACTGGTTGTGATCTAGCAACTTGCCTTCAGGCACTTTCACACCACATAATGTAACTTCCTTTTCTGTAAATATTTTCACAGTAACTGTTCTGATGAGCTTTTCTCTTTGGTATCTCAACTTTATGAACTTGGGCATAGTACTATATTGAAATTCCGGTGTTATATTTTTACAGTTGAAATTGCTAGATGTTCAATGCTAACAGTTTTTTTCTCTCTCACTTGTCAAACTTTTTCCCAGCTTGCTTTCCAGTCAACATTTACATGGAATGTCAATCGTTATTATCTTCCTCTTTGAAATCTGTTCTTTTATTTTTTCTCTTAATTTTTCTTAGATTTTTTCATGCATCAGTTCCACTTGATTCTCAGTAACTTTATCAGTTTGCTTGGAGGAAAATGATTACAAGAGAAGATAATTTTGGGCTTTACTGTTTCCTTGTTATTCTTAATTTTCTTAAGAGCTCCTTGTTGCTCACATGTTCTACTCATAGTATTCTTAGCATTCTGTCACTTCACATTTCTTCTTCATTTGTGAGATTATTCAGTCTTCAATACCATGTAGGAAGACTGATATTATTTAGTTTAGCACTAGCACTCTTGTTTATAACAGTATTTTTTATGCCTTAGTCTTTTGCATAGTTTCTAAGTACCCATTTATTCTCATCTTAGAGGAATACATATTAACAGTATGGAAATAATTCTATTTCAATTGTTCAAAATTCGCAATATTTTTTATTCGTAGTTTTTAAAGATTAAATTTATTCTTACCTTTTCATGCCATTTTTAACATCAAACATTGCCACTGTATATTCTGAAATAAAATTTATTAAGCTAATTGTTAGAGAATTGATAAAAATACAGCATCAAAATTCTTCATAACAAAGGAAATTAATATAACTACACAACAAAATTATGCTTTATCATCTGATAATTACTGAATAATTAATCCCGCAATATGTGAGGCTTCTCAACTACACCCATTTCTCAGAGCATTATTATGTTCATTTTGAGCAGTATTGTTATATATTGTAAAGTGTCAATTTACATAATCCTTGCATTTATTTTTGAATGTTTCAGAACATTAACTGATCATTTCAATGGAAAGTGTAGAATCTTTAACAGTTGAACTTGGGGCCATTATGAAGTTCCAATTCCTGCAGGAAATTCATGTGTGTATGTATGATGCAAAGATTGCTCCTAATGTTTGTAACATACACAGCTTCTACAGAAGCATGAACTTCATAACAAGCGTCCATCATATTCAACTGTGAAGAAGTAATGGGCTAAATTCCATCATGGAGATTTTGATATCCATGTGTGTTATCTCTAGAAATCATGTTCATGATCTCATTTTGGTCACTTGACAAAACTTTACCAAAATAATTACCAAGATACAAGAGACACCTAGGGAGCTTCATAAGCAGAGGGGTAAATGGGTGTCAGAAAGTTTGAATGCTAATCAGAGGTTTAAGTAAAAATTATGTTTCTTATATAATTCTAACACCCCAATGGACTGTCCGAACAATTTCTCCCGTGGCCGTTCTCCACGCTGTGATATTCCAGGAGTTTGTTGAAAATGTCGGAGCCTCAAGCTGGGGGTACAAGATTAAACTATAAGGAACGAACTTCCACAACTTGGATGAGTTGAAATGATGCTTTATTTCGTTTAGAGTTAGCCTTTTCGGTTGGGGCAGGCGAATGCGACACACAGCTTTAACTCTAATTAATGGAGATCAAATCCGAATTGACCGAAACAAGACGGAGTTTCTACTCACTCAAATAACTGACTAACTTAACTCATTCACTTGATCTGACTGGTTGGCTCGGAAATATCAACTGTATTTATTCAAAATTAATCCGGAAATGCTTTAGACCACCGGGTGATAAGCATTGGTGACTGTAAGAACGAAATTTCAGGGTACTTAAATTTTCCTTTTTTTGATGTGTAAACATCCCGCAGACACCCAGTCTGCACTTAGTATTTTTTCCAGGATTTTTTTATCTTTTTATCTTAATAAAGCTTCCGCTGGAAAATTCTTAATGTGTGGTCAAGATACAGTAAAAGACAGCCTTTGACCTGGTCATTCAAAAACCTATTTCCTGAACTTTATCTCTTATCACATTAAATCACTTAGTCAAACATTTACCGGAAGACTGGTAAGATTTAAAACAGTAATCTGATACCCTTTTCTCTTCCACAATTTTCCTTATAAAAGAAAAAGTGTTTATTTATTTATTTTTTTCCTCTTCTTTTTCACTTTTGTTAAACGAAACATGTTTTTAATCTATTTTCTATTCTTAACCAGTTTCTATTTTAATCTATTATAATAAAATATATATTTTACAAAGCACCTTAATATACGCCTAGTTATCGTGTCACATTACCTCCCTGAACGGATCTTGTCATTTATGTTAATAAATTACAATAAACAACAAAAAAAAACATGACACAATGCTTCTTCATGTCGGCACGCCATCACCACAAAAATTATTTTGATTCCACAGGGATATTCTCCTCCTCTCCACAACCATCAATTATGAAATTTCTTATTAATCAATACCATTTCTTTGTATTTCTTCAATCTATTTTTCTTTTTATTTCAACAACCTATTCCTCAATTTTTGTCTTCGTAGCCGGTGGCATCAATGAATCCACGCAGTTGGTTTATCACTACATATGAGGGTCAATTCTTTGTTAACGAACACCTTTTTCAACTTAGTGTTTTGCTTTCTGCTTTACCTCCATTCCCTTTTATTCTTGGAAGAGACTCTACTCTTTGTCAATTCATCTCCTTTTACCATTTTCCAGCCACAAGTCTCTGGGCCTTTCCCACATCCCACCTATGAAACCTTGTCATGATGGAAGTTTGCTGAGGACGTCCCCTCCCAATGGGGTCAATGGCACCCGACAAAATGATTGTAGCATAGTTTACACAATAAATTCAAGAGAGGGGTGTTTCCACCCTCTCCCCCAAAGAAGAAAAGAAATTTTAAAAAAATTAATTAACACAAGGTGACAAAATAGTCATAACTCTGAGCGAGTCTATAAATATAGGAGTGATGTAACTGCTTCTCATTATCAGTCTCTTTTTTTTTTAACTATTTAAAGTTCTCCAAACATATTCCATTTTCCCTTCTTTCTCTTTTTTCTTTTAAACAAAACAACAAAAAAGTAAATAAATGTTCATAAAATGTTTCTTTCTGTTTTTCTCAAAAATATTTTTTTCATCATCATCCTCTTTTTTTCTTTCAAACAAAATGACAGAAAAAGTAAATAAATGTTTCTAAAATGTCTGTTTTTCTAAAAAAAAATTTTGTTTTTCATCACCATCATCCTTTTTTTTTTCGAACAAAACAAAAAAAAGTAAATGTTTCTAAAATGTTTGTTTTTCTCAAATTTTTTTTCATCACCATCATCCTTTTTTTTTCAAAACCCACTTAGTTTTTCTCTCTCTCATTTTTTGTTACAAATAGTGCTTCTTTTTTTAAGTAATAATGCACACTATTCTTTTACCCTTTTTTAAACAGTCCTTTTTCCATTCTTCTCTTTTTCACACCATTTGCGTTTTTTTCTATCTCTCTTTTTCTTTTACTTTCTTTTCAAAATTCATACTTTTTATCTCAAAATACTCACGCATTTTTTTTTTATCACTTCATTTTTTTTTTTTCACGCAGTTGTTTCTTGCTCTCTCCCTTCCTCTTATTTTTTTTTTTGGTACACACCTTTTTTCATTATCAGTCTCTTTTTTCAACCAAACATATTCCATTTTCCTTTTCTTTTTTTCTCTTTTAAACAAAACAACAACAAAAGTAAATAAATGTTTCTAAAAATGTTTGTTTTTCTCAAATATTTTTTTTCATCAGCATCAGCCTCTTTTTTTTTCTTTTTCAAAAACCTATTTTTGTCGTTGTTGTACTTAGTTTTTCTGTCATTTTTTTCACAAATAGTGCTTCTTTTTTTTTTAGAACAGTCCTTTTTCATTCTCCTCTTTTTTTTGTTTTTAAGTACCCATTCAGACCGTTTGAGTTGTTTCTATCTCTCTATTTCTTTTTTCTTCTTTTCAAAATTTATACTTTTTTCTCTCAAAGTACTCAAACATTTTTTCATAATCAATTCATTGCCCCCCCCCCCTTTTCGATCGTACGGCCGTTGGTTGCAACAGTTCTTCTGCCTGCGAGAATTTTGACCAGACAAAAAGAGAGGAAATAATTCTGCTTACCTTAAGTAAATCGGTGCTTGTTGATTACGGGTTCCCTTTCCTTTGTTTCTCTTTTTTTTCACACCGTTCGCGTTGTTTCTATCTCTCTTTTTATTTTTTTTCAAAATTTATACTTTTTTCTCTCAAAGTACTCACACCTTTTTTTTCTTAATCAATTCATTATCCCTTTTCTTTTTTTTTTACTGATCGTACGGCCGTTAGTTGCAACCGTTCTTCTGCCTGCAAGAATTTTGGCCAGACAAAAAGGGAGTAAATAATTCTGCTTACCTTACGGTGCTTGTTGATAATGGGTTCCCTTTCCTTTCTTTGTTTGTTTCTTTTTTTTTTAAGCTTATACCAAGCAATTAGAATTTGGTTGTTAGAGTAGTTCGTTCTTCCATTTCCTTTTCTCCGTTCGTCTTGTTTCGTCCAGTCGCGTCGGTTCGTTGAAATCCAAACTTAGCATCCAGTGGCACTTCTGTGGGTTCCAAATCCTGCAGACACGAGCACCAATTGTAACACTCCAATGGATAGTCCAAACAATTTCTCTGGTGGCCGTTCTCTACACTGTGATATTGCCGGGAGTTTGTTGAAAATATCAGAGCCTCAAGCTGGGGGTACAAGATTAAACTATAAGGAACGAACTTCCACAACTTGGATGAGTTGAAATGATGCTTTATTTCGTTTAGAGTTAGCCTTTTCGGTTGGGGCAGGCGAATGCGACACACAGCTTTAACTCTAATTAATGGAGATCAAATCCGAATTGACCGAAACAAGACGAACGGAGTTTCTACTCACTCAAATAACTGACTAACTTAACTCATTCACTTGATCTGACTGGTTGGCTCGGAAATATCAACTGTATTTATTCAAAATTAATCCGGAAATGCTTTAGACCACCGGGTGATAAGCATTGGTGACTGTAAGTATGAAATTTCAGGGTACTTAAATTTTCCTTTTTTTGATGTGTAAACATCCTGCAGACACCCAGTCTGCACTTAGCCTTAGTATTTTTTCCAGGATTTTTTTATCTTAATAAAGCTTCCGCTGGAAAATTCTTAATGTGTGGTCAAGATACAGTAAAAGACAGCCTTTGACCTGGTCATTCAAAAACCTATTTCCTGAACTTTATCTCTTATCACATTAAATCACTTAGTCAAACATTTACCGGAAGACTGGTAGGATTTAAAACAGTAATCTGATACCCTTTTCTCTTCCACAATTTTCCTTATAAAAGAAAAAGTGTTTATTTATTTATTTTTTTCCTCTTCTTTTTCACTTTTGTTAAACGAAACATGTTGATAATCTATTTTCTATTCTTAACCATTTTCTATTTTAATCTATTATAATAAAATATATATTTTACAAAGCACCTTAATATACGCCTAGTTATCGTGTCACATAATAATAATAATAATAATAATCTCCCATTGTTTTCAGCAGAAGATCAGTTCTTAGAACTGAACAGCCAGACTATCTACATTTATAATTTGATTATAGTGGTGAAGGCACGTGCAGAACAAACAACACTTTTTAAAAGAACAAAATACAGAGAACTAGTGCACAGTTTGCTACAAGGTTTCTAAATGACCCCTCCTCAAATTTTGAATTCAGTTTTTCTTCTAGACTGGTTCCTAATCAAGACTACAGTCCCCAGTCTGTCCTGCTATTCATCTATAGCTGTGGAGGAGAAGAGATGCATTCACACATTTCCTAAGCATATTTGCACATAAGTGAATGAAATGAACTTGGTTTTCTGATTTCTCATTCTGAGCTATTATCACCCCCACACATTCTCCATTTCCTCTCATATATGAGAGGGTGCGTGTGAAGCTCTTTGTAGCTGAATGGTTAAAGTAAGCAAGATCAGACAGACAGTGGTTTCTCCTGCAAAGGGGGATGCATGTTCAAATTTTGCTAAAGGGTAAATTATCTTTATTAAGTTTTCTTGAATGTGCAGTCTGATAGAGACAATAAATACTGTTTAAAATAAAATGGAGCATTTATTCAAATATAACGATATTTTGGGTGGAATGGAGGTAATTAATTTTATTAATTATGAACTATAACTGGAAAATCTTCTAAATGCTATTATAGATCAGAAGAAAACGTACTAAAAGAAATTTTCTTTATTCTCCAAATATGAGCAAAGGAAAATAGAGGTAATTAATTTTATTAATTAATTATTAACTATAATTGGAAAATCTAATTACTATTATAGATCAGAAGAGAACGTACTAAAAGACATTTTTCTCCGAATAGGAGCAAAGGAAAGGGAAAAAAAAAAAAAAACAAAACAAAAAAACAAAACAAAACAAAAAAAAACAAATGGTATTTCTCTGTTGTCATTTTCAACCTGAGAAAAAAGAGGAAGAAAAAAAGACTTATATTTGTTTTTATGTCAGGGAATGCCACGAACAATGGATGCTGGTTTTGGCCACCCATGGGAATTAACAATTGTAATTCTAAACCTAAAAGAAAGAGATAAATTCAATTGTTATTTTTTGCTGGGCATTAGTAATAGCCAAAAAGAGATTTTACTTTTTATTATTGTATCCAAAAGGCATTGTCTTGCTAGTGTGAATTGTGAAAAGAATTAAGATAACAAATATCTGATTCTGAGTTGAAGTAATTCAGAGAAGAGACATTTAGCTTGACAGCAAGCAGGTAGGAAGCGTAGAGTAGATAACGAAAATATTTTCCATCACCTAAAAATGTCAGTGACTCGGAAATGGATATTAAAAATGCAGATGCAAAAAATTCTTATCTAAGTGACAATGTCAATAGACCCTTGTCAACTTGTTTTGGGCGAAGCCAGTTCAGAAATTATAATAGCGATTGTTTAAGAAAAAATCCCCGAAATTGTTTTGTGAGAAAGAAAATTAGCTGGTTAAGTCTATCCCAGAAAAGGGGTATGGGAAGATGACGTCACAAGACTGAGAGGAATCTCATTGGTCCTGTGAACCAGCGCGGAAAGGAGGAGACGATCAACAGTTGACGTCATGGAAAGAAGACTAATTTCATTGGGTGAACCAAAGGCAACAACGAGTAGCAGCTAACCTCAGCATTCTATTAGTTGCTGAGATGAGGAGTTAGATACTAGTGACCGTCGGCCCAACACCATGGCATGGGCATAAATACAGGGTCCCAAGGGACCAAAATCAGTAGAAGTTCGAGTCAGAGTTCGAGTTTGTGTCAGCGGCAGTTCGAGGCAGTTCACAGTTATTTGGAGTTACCAGCCCAGAGATGTAACGACGAAGATAGGTGCCATGTTGTTGGGCGCCAACCGCAAAGCCTGCCGGCCAACCAGAGTTAAAGACAGACAAGAGAATTTGCAGACAAAGTTTTGAGATCGCCAACTGAATGCAGTTTTCAGTTGTAGTTGGAGTTGAGTTGCAGCTCGAGTGACAGAGAGTTTGAATTCCCAGTCCAGAGACGTAATGACAAAGAGGTAATTGCCACACAGTTGGGTGCCAACCATAGAAAATCGCCGCCTGCCAAAGACAGTTCCCAGCTGAAGAAGTAAAGAGACAGAGAGATAATTGCCATACTGTTGGGTGGCAACCGTAGAGAAACCTGTCACCAATCAACCAACCAGAGTTAAGAGACAGACACAAAGAGACTTTGCAGACAAAGCTTGAAATTGCCAAATGAAGAGAGTTTTTGGTGAGAGTGATCCAACCCAGAACAAGAAATCCACCTCGATTCTGTTTCTGAAGACAAACCACGCCAACCTATTCACAGCCCAGCACTTCAGCAATTTCCGCAACATTCCGGAAAACAAGAATCAAGTTGACTAGACTTATAACGAACTTAGAACTCTGTTGGGAGCAGCGAGCTGAAGCCAGCCAGATTTTTCGTTATTGCTTAAGGGAATAATTTGATTTACTTAAGAGACTTCTGTTCCACTACCAGTTTGATAGAAGCAGGGATTGGGAATTACCCAAGAGACTATTGTGTATATTCTGTCTATAAAGACATTATTTTACAACACTTCAGACATTGGTCCACTTATTTTTCTAGGCACAAGTTTCTTTCTTTCACAATTGTGTGAAGTGGCATACAAATACACTCCTGATCAAAAATTTAAGACCACTTAAAAATCTTTGAAAAGAAATTTTTTTTTACGGATAGATTTTAAACTCCTCCCACTTAAGATTACCAATACTACAATCTAAAAGGTTATGGAAACAAAAAGCTACATTCCAAACATTTTATTTAGTAATTTACATTTTTATAAAAAGAGGCAATTTGCACATGATCAAAATTATAAGACCAGGGGTATAAATTGTTAGATCTATGGGAATTCCAATGTTTTTAGTTCAGTTAGAGATTAGCAATCACTGTGTAAAGGTGTTACCATGCTTAAAGCAAGCAAACTTACCAAAGTTGAGCGTTCTCGAATTCTAAAATTCCATAAGCAAGGTTTGTCACAGCGGGCAATCGCAGCTAAGGTAAATCACAGTAAAGCTGTGATTTGCAACTTTCTAAAGAACACTGAGAATTATGGAAAAGCAAAATCCTCTGGTAGGCCCCCAAAAATTTCTCCTGCATTGAGTAGGAGAATAAGACGGGTTGTTATGAAAGACGGGGGACTTTCTTCTAGTTAAATTAAGGCAGTCACAGATGCTGATTGCAGTCCCATAACCATCAGACAACACTTAAGACAAAAAGGCATGGTAAATAAAAATTGTAATCAAATTCCTCATCTGCTTCCACGTCATAAGGTGGACTGCTTAAAGTTTGGATGTGAATACCAAACATGGGATGTTGAAAAATGGAAGAAAGTCCTGTTTTCTGATGAGAAAAACTTCAATCTCGATGGTCCTGATGGCTTCCAATGATATTGGCATAACAAAAACATGCCTCCTGAAATTTTCTCCGTACATCATAGTGGTAGAGGGTCCCTAATGGTATGGGGTGTCTTTTCTTACAATGGGACGATGGAGCTCCAGGTGATGCAGGGGCGTCAGAGAGCGGCTGGTTGTGTTAACATGCTACAAAAAGCATCTTTGATGATGGAGGGTCATCATTTGTGTGGGGATGGATGGTTATTCCAACAGGATAATGCTGCAATCCACGCTGCAAGACGGACCTTGAGCTTTCTACAAGAAAATGGGGTCCATCTCTTGGGACATCCTGCATGCTCACTGGACTTGAACCCAATTGAAAATGTTTGGGGATGGATGACAAGAGATGTTTATCGAAATGGCAAACAATATTCAACAAAAAATGAACTTCGTGAAGCCATCTTCAGAAGCTGGAGCAACATCCCCCGCACCTTAATGGAAACGCTTATTTCTAGTATGCCCGACAGAATTTTTGAAGTCATTAAAAGTAGTGGAGGTAGACTTCATTATTAAATTTGGTTGTTGAATGTTTTCATACACTTTTTGTACAATTTCGTAGAATTTTTGTCTCTGCTCTTATAATTTTGATCATGTGCAAATTGCCTCATTTTATAAAAATGTAAATTTCTAAATAAAATGTTTGGAATGTAGCTTTTTGTTTCCATAACCTTTTAGATTGTAGTATTGGTAACCTTAAGTGGGAGGAGTTTAAAATCTATCTGTAAAAAAAAATTTCTTTTTAAAGATTTTTAAGTGGTCTTAAATTTTTGATTGGGAGTGTATGAGTATTCATTAAAAATAGCGCACACACACATACACACATCTACGTACATTATAAGATTTAAGACAAGAAACTGGCATGCCCAGCCTGACTTCATAAGCACACGAAAGATGAAATGAGTTTGCCAAAAGTCTACAGAATTTTTAGTCAATCTAATGTTTGTTATTTTAACCATATATTTGTCATATTTACATCAATTTTTATGTAAATTTTGAAAAATTGAAAATCTAGGTCCAAACATAGATGCCCATCTGGATTATTTAACAGGAGGTTCTTTGCTTGAGATGCTAACTAATGTTATCAGTTTCCAAGATAGAAATCTAAATAAACAGAGAATGCCTGAGTTGGGAAGTTGGAGTTGAGAGAGTAGAATTTGAGATAGTTACTCAGAGGTCTTTAGAGTGTGCACCTTGTGAAAACTACCATGACCTAGTCAAATGTTATGCATTAGAAAAAATCTGCTGTAAAAGTTATACATTGCTAAGGTGTTAGCATCACCAGCATTGCTGAACAGAAGTCTCTCAGTACCTCAAGAGTAGTAAAGTAATGATCGCAAAGAAACAGTATGATTTTTTACATTTTCTGTTTAATTGTTGATAATTTTTCAGCAGCATTATTTCTTCAAGTTTAAACCTTTTCCAGCAAGATCACCTGAAGCAGAAGAAACTGTATGATCAAAATCTTGCTCAGATCAACTTAGCCACAGCCCATGGTACACAATGAACTAAATTTAGTAAACAACACAAATTCCACTGAAGGAAATGAACCAGTGAAATTAATTGTACCAAATGCAAGCCACCTTCAACTAAGTGTAGCCTCCGTCTGGTATGATATTTGAAACCTAGACAAGTGTGTTGTATTTAGTGATCAGCACAAGTACAGGTTATGAAAGAAATAGATGAACAGGATTCAATGGATTCGACAGATATTTATTTGTAAAAGGGATCACCTTGCCTCATGTGTCAATACACCCGTAATGGTTGTTTGCCTACTGTCGGTCATGTGCAAGCCACGGATAATAATGTGAACCCTCGCACGCTGGGTACAATCACAACACAGGGAGAAAGTCAAAGGGAGAGTACCCTTACTAGAGTGTAACAGTTATATCTGGTGGTTACAATCAGGGATTGGGTTATATTTAGTGCAATAACCATGACAATACAGGATACACACCCCTGGGTTATTGCTTTCGATTTTGGTCTGAAAAATAATTTTTTTTACTAATACAGAAGTATCACTTGAAGCTCTGTTTCCATTATTACTAATAAAATTGTAGTTTTTAATATCTATATTTTCATTGTCCTTTAAAATATTTTCCCGAAGGCAGATAATTGCAGGACATAAGTCTGTAGTAAGCAAAAGCAATTCATTTTGATTTGCTTTGTTATGTCAAGGTTTTCAGATTTTGTTGGACTGTCTTAAATTTTCATTTTTTTCTAGTTTGTTTTAGGTAAATTTTTCTTTGCAAGGTTTCCTTTTTGACTAGGTTGTTTTTTTTCTTGTTTTCTCAGTTGACTTTCGGTGATTTCTTCCTTACAGAGTTTTCTTTTTAACTAGTTTGTATGCTTTCTTGCTTTCATATTTGCTTTTTTCTTGGGTCGGGGGGGATCTTCCCTTTTGGATGCATTTGCATAATTTTTTGTAATATTTTGTCTTGTGTTTTCAGCAATTTTTCTGGCTTCATGAAAAGTTGTAATTTGCATATATTTGATTTCAATATATTTTTTTCTTTTTGCCAAGCTTTACATAGATGTTAGAATGCAAGGTGGTTCTCATTACAATTTATGCATTTTATAGTACCTTTGCACTCAGTTTCTTGATGGTTTGTACTGCTGCATTTTGGATATACCAGAATTCTGGTACAGCTGTCTTGATGATGGCCAAACCTTTGGCAGTTTTGACATTGTAAAGGTTTGGGAATGTAAGTTTCCACTTTTGTGATCATATAACCTATTTTTATTTCATTTGGTTGTTTTGGAGTGTTGAATTTTAATTTATTTTTATTGGTGTTTATGATTAGGCCATTTCTGTTAATTGTTCTTCTGGTTACATCTATTACATTCTGCTATTTTTAGGTTTGATTTCTTGTAAAGAGAAAGCTGCCAGATCTGTCTTGATTACACCTCTAGATGTTTTTAGATATTGGTTTTGATTTTTAAGTTATTAAATGTTGACCATCTGAGGATTTTTTCTGCATATATTTTTTTCTACTTGAATTATTATTGCATTAATGTTTTTTTTTTAATAGTTATAGAAGTAATCTGAGAGTATATTATTTTTACAATTACAAATGTGGATAGTTTTATAATAGGAGTTTCTTCAAGTGACTAATACTATATATTGAGGAAAGTAACTATGTAATTCTGATTTGTTGTCAGAATTTGATTCAGACTGGAGTCTTTTCATTTTCTTTGTTGCCATATTATATATATTTTTTCTTTCATTATCCTTGCTTCCTACCCTCTTCAGAGCCTTATAATGTCTCGGGGTAATCCCAATCACTCAAGCATCTCGGGGATACAAGAATGGTATACTCAAATTAAGTATTGATATGTAGTCATAATTTTTTTCATCATCTACCCTTATGAAGTTGAATATTAAGTCTTAATTTATGATGATACATTTTAGTTAGAACCTTACTGACCCTTGCAACTGCCTTCTAATACCAATTTGATTAAATCTGGTTGGTGTGTGTATAATTTTTTTTCTTTCTGTAGGTTGTGAAGTTATTGTGTTTTTGGTGGGTAGAATGATACTAGGGCTTGACATGACTAGCAATTGATCAGATCCAGCCTCACTGACCACCAATCTAGCCCAAGTAAGGACCAAAGTAGTGTGTTGGAATTCAGAAGTATTCTACCTAAAGCCTGAAGCCCACAACTACCAGGATCTTGTCCTCGGGAATCACAGGTCACCACCCATGGCAAAGGCAGCTTTCTGGTGGTGGTAGGGTATCTTACCCCTCTGCAGAGGTGCAGTCAGCATATTCTGAAGCCCCAGTCAACGGGGAAAGCACTGCCCAGAATTGGTTACAGAAGTTCAGGTCAGGAGATCTGTCCTTTTGTGATGAACCTTGCAGTCACAGCTCATTTCTTATTGCTTTCTCAGCAACACAACATACCTAAATTTGATTGAAAAGTGGATCCTGTAATGACACTTTCAAGACTGTCAGACATTAGTTATCACTACAAGGCACTGTACCTCACATCACAAAACCACCTCTGCATCCAGGTAAAATTATGCTTTATATCTGGCAACTAGTTGACAAGTGATGCACTATGAGCTGCTACCAATGAATCAAAACATCACTGTTGACCTGTATTTACAGCAGTTGGAACATGTGCAACAGACAATGAAGGCAGAAGGCTTCATTGTGTGGGAGGCTGGGATACCATATGGCAACTTGGTTGGGAGATACTGTGCCATCCATCTTATTCCCAGGATCTAGCAGCAACAGATTACCACCTCTTCCATTCCCAGGACAATCACCTTTGAGCAAAATCCTTTACAAACTTGCAGCAGACACTCACAGACTTCTTTGCATCCAAGATACCTGATTTTTACTACCAGGGCATTGTGCAGCTGGATGTATGTTGGAAAAAGGCTCTGGAGGCAAATGGGAATTACTTTGAGAACACATGTCAAATTTCCTGTATACATATTTTTCTAATAAATAAAAAAAAAAAGACAAGAACTTTTTGGCTACCTTGTAATTTCTACAAGTAATTCTTACCTGTCCGTCCAATATAAATTATATTGTCATTAGTAGAAGGACACACCTTCTGTGTGCCGTCCATTGTAACTGTATGCAATTTGTGGCCTGTTTTAGGATCCACAGCAATCCAAATGTCTTTCTTGAATCCTTAAGGAAAATAGCACAAAAAAAAATTAATAATTATTAGTGACAAAATATAAAATAAAAAGTGATGGAATACAAGCCAATAAGTATAATGCTCCATTTATAGAGCCAGTTGGGAAATATCTCACAAGTGTTTTTCACAAAGAAGAATATTTATATATCTCACTATAGATACAAACATGAATTTTATAATTATTTCAGAACTAGCAATAATAAACAGTGTTCAATTAACAGTTTTAAATATTTTGGCACTTGTTTAATATGGTATGTTATAAAAGGTAATATTTAGATTTTTACAAAAAAGATAAATTATAGAATCAAGATATCTACAATTTTAAGTACATTATAATATTAAAAAGTTGCTACTTAAAATGCTAACTTATCATTGAAGGTATTATAGGATACAAAATCCCATATTTTACAGCAAATAGCTGAAGTACCAAAAAATAGAAAATGTGCACACTAAATCGAATCAGAATCACTAAAAACAAATTTTCAGTACAAAAGATAATTAAAAAAAAAAATGCATTTGGAGCTGATCATGTGATTGAATTAGTTATTTATTCATGTTTTCGGTGGCAGACCAGCAGTCAGTCAGAGAATACACTGAAGACTGAAGGGATGACAAAAACAAAACACTTCAGCTGACTCCAAAAAAATCAATGCACATTAAGTAGTTTTGTCTCTGATGATTTATTTCTGTGGATTTTTCCACAATCACCTCTCACTCTTTCACTTTAAATTGATTTTATTGACTTATCTCTATTAATGTTCATTTCCTTTGAAAATATCCTAATGTGATTTTTGTCTATCTAATTTTTTTGAGTATTGATAAAATTGCTTGACATGAACAATAATGCATTTCCCATTTTTTTTTCTTGATGTATTTAAAATTAAAATAATTTAGTAGAATATTTACTTTAATTTGTTTGGTTTTGTTTAGTTTATTCTATGATAAGAATGACTATGGTTACTGCATAAAAATAATCTATTATGTCAAACGATGGGATTGATTAATTTGTTTTACAGCACATCAACCCAGTTGGATCATTTAATGCTGAAGGTTTTCAGGTAAATAATTAGTTATTTCTTTTTGGAGGAGAGGATTATATAGTGAGAAAAATATACAGGGGATTTTTTTTTTAGGGAATTGTAGGTTATATAAAATTGGTTGCAAAACAATGTAGGTAATCAGGTTTGGTAAATGTTTTTTTTATTTTTATTTTCTTGTATAGCTTAATTTTCTTTAATGAAATTTATGATGCTACTTGTATCAGTATTTTTAAATAGGTTATCTAATTTGTTTTGGGTTTGCTGAAATATGGTTTTTGGCATGAGACATATTGGTGGTTCCTCAGTTTTAGATGTTGATGGGTTATGTGTGTGTCCTATACAGAGTCTAGCTAGTATCAATTTATCTTTCTGTAACTTGCTTGTCTTTCACTAATGAATGAATGGATGTTGTGTAATTTGTTGTTTTGACAATTGTTCTATAATTGCTAGAATTTTCTTTAATGGTCCTATTTATGGTGGATTGGAAGTCAGTGTGTAGAACCTTTACATTTGAGAGTGCCATGTTCAACAGGATACATAAAATCCAAGGATAGAACAATCATATTGGAGAAAGAGGAAATACTCCAGCGATGGGAAGAGTATATAAAGGATCTTTTTTGCAATAGGAGAGAACCGAGAATACACAAGGAAATGGATGGACCAAAAATACTAAAATCTGAAGTGGAAGCTGCAATGGCCAAAATGAACAGAAACAAAGCAGCTGGTCCAGACGGCATAGTGATAGAGCTGCTGATAGCCTTAGAAGAATATGGCATAGAAAAAATTACCGACATAATAAACAAAATTTATAGCAGTGGAATAATACCAGACGACCTATGCAAGTCAATATTTATAGCACTGCCAAAGAAACCAGGTGTAAACGAGTGTGAACTACAGAGAACTATCAGCTTAATGAGTCACATCACAAAACTGATTGTCAGAATCCTGATGAATAGAGCAAGAAGCAGAATCAGGCCAGAGATAGAGCAGGAACAGTGCGGGTTCGTTAAAGACACTGGAACAAGGAACGCCATATTCATGATTAGGATGCTCTCCGAAAGGGCAATACAAATGAAGAAAGACTTATACCTATGTTTCATTGACTATGCGAAGGCATTCGACAAGATACGACACAAAGAATTGATGGAGATGCTCGGCAGCCTAGACATTTTCGGGAAAGACATAAGAGTAATCAAGAATCTCTACTGGCAGCAAACGGCCTGCATACGGACAGGTAACAATCTCAGTAGATTTACAAAGATAGAAAGAGGCGTAAGACAAGGATGTGTCTTTTCATGGGATTTGTTCAACCTGTACAGCGAGAAAATTTTGAGGACCCTAGACGACACGCCAGGATTTGCTATTGGAGGCCACAACTTGAACAACATAAGGTATGCAGATGATACAGTGCTGATTGCAGACACGGAAAGGAAACTGCAGGACCTCCTACAGAAGGTAGCGGTGGAGAGTGACAAAAAAGGACTACAAATAAACTTTAAGAAAAATGAATGCATGGTCATCAGCAAAAGGTGCAACCCAAAATGCCAAATACAGGTGGATACCAGAATAAAGCAGGTGCAAAAATTTAAATACCTACGAAGTGTTCTAACAGGAGATGGAAAGTGCGACACAGAGATCAGAAGGCAAATTAGCATGGCAAAGGACGCGTTCCAGAAGCTGAGCAAAGTACTAACACAGGAAAATTTCACTGGAAACAAAGAAAAGAGTGCTGGATTGCTATGTGATGTCAGTTCTTCAATACAGTTGTGAGTGCTGGACAATATCATCGAAAATGAGGACCAAACTGGAAGCAGCGGAAATGTGGTTCTACAGAAGGATGCTGCGGATATCGTGGACTGAACATGCAAGCAACGATGAGGTGTTGGAAAGAATGCCAACCAAAAGGAAATTAATACCGAGCATCAGGAAGAGACAACTGAAGTTCCTGGGACACGCAATGAGGAAGGAGAGCTTGGAGAACCTGATACTGACTGGCCAGGTAGAGGGAACGAGAGACAGAGGAAGGCAGCGGATAACATATTTGCAGGGCCTGGTCAGGTGGATGACAGAACGGGGGTTGCCAGGAGTAACAGGAACAAACATACTAAGGGCCACAAGGGATAGGAAGACGTGGAGGGCCATGATCGCCTATGTCCTGAAGGGACAGGGCACATAGAACAAGAAGAAGATCCAGCATAAGACTATTACAGCACCTTTTTTTCCTATAGTGTGAATTCTATTTAGTAATTTATTTATTAAGGGATTCCCATGTTTTTATTATTCTGTGATGTGAGTACAGATAGTGAATCTGAGATGATGAATCTGTCTGACCTACTAGATTCTATAATATCTAAAGCCAAGAAGCCAGAGGCTTCTGCACTGAAGATTGAGGCTACATTGTTAAATATAGCAGAGCATCCAATTGTTCAAGATTTTAGAGCCATTGGTGAATATATGTTTATTTTATTTATATAATCTCTCTGTGATTACCTTTTAATGATTCTGTGTTTTTTCGCTATATTTAGTATTCAAATTTTGTAGTGATGCTCTATATAATCTTATTGCCTTTTTGCAGTCTTCGTTGAACATGGTCTTTGATATTTATTTTAGTGCTTTTTTGGTACACATTTTCTCGCAATTGCTATTAATGTTCCAGAGAAATAGATTTTTTTGTTTTTGTTAGCTTTTAACAGCATAGGTTTTAGATTTCCTTCAGTCTATTTTATTTAGTTTCCACTGAGGGAGATTGCTTTTAATTGCTTCTAAATTTTTCAGTATAACTGGGTAGTGATCACTGCTGCATGAATTGTAATGTACTTGCCAACTAATCCATAAAAATAGAGGGTACATACAGTGATAGATCAATAGCTGAGTAACTACCTAATGCAGAGTGTAGATATGTATTAGACTTATCATTCAGGAAACAGTTGTAGTTAATTACATTTTCCAGGTTTTTCCCACTTTTTTGCCTGAGTTCTTTGATCCCCATATAACATTGTGATCACTAAAGTCACCTAATAATATGACTGCTTTTGGTATTTGTTCTATTAGTTAGTTTAAATCAGTTTCTTTTATGAGGTCATGGGGTGAGGTGTAAATAGAGCAGATGTTAATGTTTTATGTAGGATAGTTGTAGCAACTGCTTGTAGATTGGTTTCTAGGAGTATTTTCCTTTGGAGTGGGATGTCATTTCTGATTAGGATTGTTATGCCTCCAGATACACTTTGTTGAGTCTGATGCATGTATTTATATTGAGAGTTTTTATTTTATCATTTTTTCTTAGGAATGTTCCCCGAAGGCAAATGACGACAGGAAGTTGATTTGTTATGAGTAAAAGTAGTTCATTTATGTTTGCTTTTAGGTCTCAACAATTTCACTGTATAATTCTTTGCACCATACTTTTTTTTTTTTTTTTTTTTTTTTTTTTAAAATCATCTCACCCCAAGCAAGGCATTTCATTGCCACTATTGCGCATGGGGCTACATAGGGGAAGGTAAAGAGATGGAGTGGTTAGACATAGGGAATGTCAGGAGGAAGGTGACAGATGAGTAAGGATACCGAGGATGAGGGTTGGGCAGATGGGAAGAGTGTTTGATAGAATGGGAGCAGGTTAGTGTGTTAGGAGGTGTCTATTGACCTTACATTTAAACTTCTGGAGATTGTAGCCGTCAGGGAAGCAATCGTGTGGAAGAGAATTTCACAGTCAGGAAGTGTGAGGAAAGAAACTGTTGGAGTAGAAGTTATGGTTGCATTTTATCGGTTTCGCTGTAAAAGGGTGGGATCTAGCTGCTAATCTAGTATCTTGTTCAAATTCGTATTTAGGGGGCACCAGTGATCTAAGTTCATCAGAGCAGAAGCCGTGAAAGTATTTATAGAAGAGACACAGGGAAGCCACGTCACGCCGGCGGGAGAGAGACTGCAGGCGTTCTGCCAAGTCGGTATCTATCACATTACAGACCCTCCTCTTAACCTTATCGAGAAGCCCGAGGAGAATAGCAGGGGCACCCGACCAGATATGGCAGCAGTATTCAATGCATGGGCGGATGGTAGATTTATATATGTGCAGGATAGATTTAGATAAAAAAACTTCCGGGCCCTACACAGAGAACCGACTTTCATAGCAGCGGATTTAGCAATGGATTCAATATAGTCATTCCATTTGAGGTCCGCTGAAAGTGTGAGACCAAGGAGGCGTAGTGTTTTACTCTCTGGGAGGCAAGCCTGGTCCATGCTAATGGGAGGTAGGTGAGATTGTTGATGATGGTTAATTGAGAGTAACTTCGTTTTAGAAGCATTAAAATTTACTAGCCATTTCTTACCCCAGTCCAATATGGATTGGAGGTCTTTTTCAATCTCGGCTGCGAGGTTAGCTCATAACAACACTCTAATACTTATGTATTAGAGTGTTGTTATGAGTTTCTGCTTGTCCGGTATAAATTTAGTGGGTGAAGTGTCCATAATTTCTATGCTCTCTGGTTTGTTAGGGCTTTGTTTCTTGTCAGGTTTTGATCTTCAGAGGTTTTTTGTTTCTCCTTGCCTGTTTAGTCTTGTTTGATTTTTTTTTCCATTAGGTTCTTTAGGCAATCTTTATCTGAATGATGACCATTCCTTTACTTGAGGTGAGATAGAGTTTTGTTCATCTATATCTATCTCTCTTGGTTCTTCAGTGATGTACTGGATTGTGTTATTTCTTTTATGAACCTAGTTTTTCTTGTGAATTTTTGGGAGGCTTCTATTTCTTTAAGGATTTTTTTGTACTTTGGATTGGGGTTTTCAGAGTTATTTGTTTTGTACTTATAAATTATTTTTTGTTTGAGGTTGACAGGATAGAATTTGTTTTGACTATGAGTGTTTGGTTTATGATTAGTATACTAAATTTTAGTAGTTCTGTTAGATTTTTTTTTAATTCATTTATTACATTTGTAAGTTCTTGGTTTCTTATTGTATTATACTCTTGTACATCATTTTGGTGATTTGCTATTTTAGTAGTATTTGCATATGATGTTGAAAGCGAGTTAGTTTTGACCTGTTTTCAAGCTTTTTGGAACAATATGTTTTGTGTATATTTTATTATTATTAGTTGTTTTTTTTTTCTTTTTCCTAGGTGTTACACTCTAGAATCTGCTGAATGGTTTTGTTTGCAGTTAGGCATATAAAGGCCTTTTACAGAGTGACTCTTCATGATCAGGGTCAAATCCACAAATCTTCAACAGATTGATACTCTTGTACATTGATGGCTAAATTTCTGGCATTTAGGGATGTATGGCTCTACCTTGGATATTGTGTATCCTATTTTTATGTCATAGCTATTATCTTTCATTCCAACTAGCCCTTGCCATTATGTGACCAGCTGATTGGATTGGGTTATTACACTCGCCAGTCTGTACCAGGAATCATGGGTTGCCACCTACAGCAAACAAGTAGCCCCACTGAGAATGATTTGTACTTTTTAGGAATCAGTTTTTGTAAAAGTGTGCTATATATATATATATATATGAATATGAATAAAGTGTTGCTGCTGACATTTGAGTTTGGACATGGATCACCAGAAAACAAACATAGCTGACCACATTTTGATGTAGAGGAATTGTGCTGCTGGGATCATGTGACATAAAAATTATATATAGGTACATAATAAGTATTCGAGGCAGAAAAGAAGGTCTGACAGCATTCTTTGAAGATGTCATTTTTAGTATATGTGACTTTACAGAAGTGAGGACAAGTATTTGTATGAACTTATGTGAGGAAGCAAAAAAAAAAAAAAAAAAAAAAAAAAAAATACACATTGTAATACAATATTACCACTTCACCAGATATCATATTTGCAAGACTACAGAGAAAATAACCAGGTGAAGTTATTCAAAAATTAATCTATGAAATATTCAGCAAAATTCATTTTTCTAATGAAGAACTAAAATCTCTCATGATTAAGATGGCACTACAAAAACACCAAGAACAACAGTTACAGCAACAAAAACAACAACAGTGACAGCAATTACTACAACAGAAGTTTTTGAATTATTATTTAATAAAACTATGGAAGAAAAAACATCAAATTTATTTACTCCAGATGCTGTTGCTAATTCAATTAGTGAATTTTTATACAATCCAGATGAAAGGATAACTTTTCCAGTTTATTACAGAAGACACGAAGATCTTCAAAAAGGATTGTTTGCATTGTAAAGTTTATTTATTAAGAAAATTGGACCTGCTGAACATGAAACGTATGTAAATTTTATTCTGCCAAGAAAACCAGGTGAGATAAATTTTGAGGAAACTGTAGTAATACTATCAAAGATTTTTGGTGATAGGAGCTCATTATTTAATACATGTTGGCAATGTTTTAACTTAGTAAAGTGTGACGACGAAGATTTTGTCACTTATGCAGGAGTCATGAATTGTGAATGCAAAATGTTTGCATTTGATACAACCACAATCAGATTTACAACACTTTGACACTCTTCTGCTATTTTCTGGAGAGTTAATTTCGATCCATTTCTAATTTAGCAAGTTCTCTAGATCTTATTTCCATATCCTTATTAGAAGTTAAGCCCTGTATGAATATTAGGCATTTAAATAAATCCTGAGTTAATTCATTTAACAGTGGTGTTACCGCATTGCTTGAGGTGATATGATTAAAAAAAAATTAAAAAATTATGCAATAATGTACTTATATATGCAGAAAGAATTGATACACCAGCATCATTGCAAAAACATATGCTAAAAGAATTTGACATAGGACATCCAGGAGTTTCTAGGATGAAATTCTTAATGAGGTGTTATATGTATTGGCTAAAAATAGATCAAGATATTGAAAATTTAGTGAAATCATGCAGAGGTTGTGCTCTGGCAGTGAAGTCACCGCCTATAAAATTTCAACCTTGGCCGAAAACCAATATTCCATGGTCCAGAACACGTACAAACTTTGTAAGACTGTTAAACAGAGCATAGTATATAGTGGTAGTTGATAGACTAAATGGCCAGAAATATTAAAATGTAGAAGACTGACTACTGCAGTAACAAATTATTTTTACACAAGATTTTTGCAAGGTTCAGTGTACTTGACTATTGTTTCAGATAATAAGACACAATTAATGACTAGTGAATTTGAAGTTTTCTGTAAATCATTAGTAATAGAAGATTTTACAATGCCGTCTTATCAACCAAGATCAAATGGACAAAACAGTTTGTCAATATGCTTAAAAGGGCACTAAAAAGTCGGAAGGAGAGGAGTCAGATAAAGTGATGCTACAACAATTTTTGAGTGTTTTCAGAATAACATCAAACTTGAACACCGTGCCTGGAATGTAACCTGCAGAGTTGAGGTTTACCAGGAAGATTAAGTCTGTTCTTAATAAATTACTGCCAGAATGTAAGGTAAGAGGACCAAAAAATAAAAATATTAGTAAATACTTCAAACTTGGAGATAAGGTGTTTCTTAAAATCTATCAACGTGAAAAAGAATTTTGAGAAGATGGTGTCATAAAAAACAGATTGGTAAAATGATATACACAGTACAAGGACAAATCAGTTATAATGAAAATTCACTGATTTAGAAAGTTTTCAAAAAGAAGTACCTATGGAAATTATTTTTTTTTTTTTAATCATATCATGCCGAGCAAGGCGGTAACGCCACTGAAGCACAGGGGGCTACCTAAGAGTGAAAAGAATGGAGAAGAGAAAGCTGGAAACCACATCCTAAGCAGGGAACAAAGGATGAGCCTCTCCACCTGTTCAATAAACGTGGGTGGAGTGTGAACCGGGTGATAGTTAAGTCTATCTATTCCAATTAATATATATATATATATATATATATATTAAGGATGGTGAGTTAACTAAGTTTTAACTTAGTTAAAGTCCTATCAAAGAAATAGAAAAAAAGAAAGCAAAATAAAAAAAACTTAAGATTAAGCATAAACAAATACAAAATCATGACTTACTAAAATTTAAAAAAGTCTAACCAAACCTTACATACATGCTTCACTGCCAGTAGACAGAAGAAGAAAGAAAAAGTTGTATGACACATTTGACATACTCATGCCAACAGAAATTGCTGAACCAAGGTTTTGCAGTAGAAGAAAAAAAAAAAAAACAGCAACAGAATTTTTAAGTACTGAATCGAAGCTGAAGACATATGGACTCCATAGGAAGTCATATCAAAGGAGAAGTGTCAGATATGAATAAAGTGTTGCTGCTGACATTCGAGTTCAAACATGGATTGTCATAGAAAAAACATAATTGACCTTGGAGGAATTGTGCTACTGGCATCATGTGATGTTCTAAAAATAATATATATATTGGTACATAAGCCTTCAAGACAGAAAAGAAAAATCTCTGACAGTATTCTTTGACAGCGTTATTTCTAGTATATGTGACTTTAGAAAAATATATTTTTTACAGGTATTTTTGTATGGACATGTAGTTTAGGTATAGAATTTTGTATTAATAGTTTGTGGATTATGATTTTTGTTGGTAGTTTAAAGGTGTCTACTATATTACTTTTCCTGAAGTTACCATCCTAGGTATAAACAGATAGGTTGTAGGTTTATCATATAAGCTGACAGCATATAGGTCAAGTTTTCTCATACAAATAGTTTCTAATCAATCTTGCTTCCTATACTATGCCTGATTGCAGCTTAATGTCTTACTCACGACATCGGTGAACTTGTCTTGTGAAAAGCCATTGATTGCAGTTTAACCTTTTCCCCAGGATGTGGATGATACAATTTAATGTCATGCCCAGGACATGTCAAATGACAGGAAAACTAATTTGAATGCTGCATCTAATATACTTTGTAAATAAGCTTTCAAACTGGACATTGGCTTCTTACATTTTGGTCATTTGCAGATCCTTATAAAAATCAAAGGACATATGACACACCTAAGGTGTTTGTATTTTTTGTAATCTAGAGTAAATATTAACTATTGTCAATAAGTTTCAAACTGTACATGGAATATTCTTGGAGCTATGAATGACAAGTTTT
Source organism: Ascarosepion bandense (assembly GCA_037127315.1). Lineage (NCBI taxonomy): Eukaryota > Metazoa > Mollusca > Cephalopoda > Sepiida > Sepiidae > Ascarosepion > Ascarosepion bandense. The sequence continues at coordinate 24,962 of JBBBDQ010002468.1, read as the reverse complement.
TTTTTTTTTTTTTTTTTTTTCAAAAAGAAAGTAAAATGCCAAAAAATGCAAAATGCTCAGATTTTAAAACTATTAAAAGATACACATTTAATATTTGGGATTTATCAATAAATTTTACTATGGAATACCTATGAAATTGTATAGATTTTTCTGTTGATTGATTTGATTGTTTTTTTCTGTGAGCTGTTAATTGATTTGATTCAATATGGTGATTTTCAAAATATAGTTAAAAATGCCAAGTTTACTTATTTTTTTTTATACATTGCATGCTTCTCTTTAAACACAAGCTGTGATGTAAATGCCAATATAGTTACTACTTTCAAGGCAGAAAATGGCTTTACTTAAATAACTAAGCAATTATAAGTCCCCAACAAAACAATCATTTATGAAAAAAAAAAAAAGAAAAAAAAAGAAAGAAAAGAAAAATCATCACACATGACCAAACTGGAAATCAAATAACAAAACATGGTTAATGTTTATATTATTTACATTCAGACTATTGTTGTCTTGGTTTTTATTTTTTCTATCACATTTTGGCCATTGTGTCCGACTTTCTTCAAATGTCTGTTGATACAGGTAACCTGAAGGGAATTTCAAACTGAACACTTTACTTAATCTACATGGTTAGATTGTTCCTGTTTTACTGTCCATGTCTAGGGATATATGTTCTTTGTTTGTTAATACTATGCAGTTATTACTATTTCTGTTTCCACTGAAACAAAAGAATAAGATATCCCAAGTGTACAATGAAATAAGAACATTGTTTAAAATACTGCTTGCTTTCAAAGTTAAACTGAAATGTAGTAAAAGTGGAGCAAAAAAGAAAAGCTGTAAATAAAACCAAGATTGGAGCTGACACATTAGTGCAAATCCTTTATAAGGGTTGATGGATGAATAGTAGAGACAAAACAGTTGCAGAAAGAATAAAAGTTCAACAAAGAAAAGAAAACAAAGGATAGTTGTGAAGAAAAAGTTTTTAAAAATTACATAAAATAGAAAAAGTTCAAATGCATATTGGCATCACAATTGTTCATGTCAGTAATTACCTGAATATAACATGCCATCATTTGTGCGACATGGAGCAGCTGATACAAGTTCTGGGATGGTGAAAGGTAATTTCTTGATGCCCACTATATCCTTGGTAACTGCATAAAGAGAGCCATCTTTAGGATCTGGAAGGAAATAATTGTTGGTGCTGCAGAGAGAGAGAATGAGAATAAAAAAAATCACTTTTTAATGTGAGATCTTAAACTTTAAGAGGATTGAACTTAACAATATATTATGCATACTATAATAAATAGGACAGATTTATCAACTTGTAATTATAGCAGAACTGAAAAAATAATTTTCTCATCTATCAAAGAACTCAACTTAAAAGCAAAATATAATTTAAATATTCAAATTGTGGATTTGTTTCTAATTGTAAATATTTAAAACATGCGATAGTCACATTTATTTTTCAAAATAATTGAAAAACACTCCCCTAAAAACAGCAAACTATTAAAGACTATCAACAATAATGCAATCAAAATCAGTTACAGCTACATAGATAACACAGAGAAATTAATAACCAAGCACAATAAAATACATTTGACAAAACCAAGAACAATCACAACAATAACAACAAAATAACTTATGAATGTAACTGCCAAAACAAAGAAAACTGTCCACTTAACAACAAATGCTTAACCAATAACAGGATATACAAAGCTATTGTAACAAATGACATTGACACAGCTATCAAAAAAACAACTTTGAAAGAAAGATACATCAACCACAAAATGTCATTCAAACAGAATATGTTTTATCAAAATACATATGAGACCAAAAAGAAAAAAAAATACTTGCACCAAAATCAAATGGGAAAATCATAAAAAAAACTAGCAATAATTATTTAAAAACCAAAATAAAATCTTAAAACAAGAAAAATGAAATAATGGGAAAATGTAGGCACATAAATAAATACTTTATTACCTAAACACTAGTTAAATTAAAAACAAATATACATAAACTTCAAATAACTAATCAAAATAAATATAATATATACCACAATTTTATTATAAGTTCAACTTTCTACACTTTATCCCCACCAAAATCAAATGGAAAAATCATAGAAAGAGCAGATCCACACAATGTTAATAGCAAAAACTGTAAACTATGCTTTGACAAAAAAACTAGCAATAAACAGTCTAAAAAAACAAAAACTTAAGAAAAAAGAAACAGGTAAAGACAGGTGTATAAACACTTAATTTACTACCTAATGCACTAATTAAAATAAACATAAATATAATATACTCCTACAAATAACACTTATTATATGTGTGTGTGTGCTTATATGCATGTAGATGCACATGTGTGCATATATATATATATATATATATATATATTAATACAGGTTTCATTGAATAATATAGACAAGTTCTGTCTATTTTGTGTAAGATCCTTTCGTTTGATCTGATTAGCTTGATAGTGCTGTCATTAAAAGACGACAAGAAATTGCCATAATTGTTGATTTTTTTTGCCGGGTCTGAGCTTTCGGCTTACATAAGCCATTATCAAAGGATGAACATTTAATATATAGTGAACATAGAACATTTAAATTATTAACAGAGTGGAATTAAACAGAGAAAATTAAACCACGGAGACAGGTCCATTTTTAGCGTGGCAGATGGCCGCAGACGGTGAACGAAATGGTGGTGGTAGGTACTTGGTCACATGAGGGTATACAAAAGGATCTTACACAAAATAAATAGACAGAACTTGTCTATATTATTCAATGAAACCTGTATTAATGAAAAAATGATGCCAAAATACACACAATATATATATATATATATATATATATATATATATATACAAGAATTCAACATTTAAACATTAACAAAATGTTGACACTTCTATAAATACTAACAACAAATCAACACAAAACATTCTGAAACGAGGAAAAATAAAAATAAACCTATGATATATGGCTATGACATCCTACACCTGCTAAAACAGGAAATATACAAATATTCAGCATACATCAGCACACATAAACAAATCAGTCAGTTAAGTGCCATATGTGATACACGCTTGGGCAATCATATCTCTATCGAGATATGACTGACTGGGCAGATTATCCCACAGTAGGTTGCCATTAATTTCTGCAGTAAACTGGTTGCCAGCCAAGGCTATAGAACACATTCTGTTCTGTTATTTAACCCATAAGTGGAGAGAAGAGACAGATCAATTCAACAGGGCATTCAACTAGAATTGAAACTCGGCTCCAGTTGAATGCCCTGCATAAACAAATCACAACAATATAAAAAAGGGAAAATTTGGAAATATTAATAATAAATTGTGAAAAACCCATGGAGAGTGGACAGAAAAATAATCCACCTATGAAAATTGAGATGCTGAAAATAACATCAATCAGCTAAGTGACAACCTTTTACTCATATTAACTTTGTGTGTGTGTGTGTATATATACATTGGAGGTAGATGATGGAAACCAGAAACTTAGAAATTTTAATTTTGGGATATGCAATTAAAAAAACAGCTCTTAACTGCAAAAACCTTTCATAATAGATGCATCATATTTTTTAAAATTTTGTGAAATTATGTAATTTTGAACTTTTTATAAGCAGGAAAGTAATGACTAAAAAATTTAGAAATTCGTTTTACAAAAAAAAACAAACAAAAAAAACAACTTTATAACAGTGCTTTAAACTTATTTAGTTTTAAGCTGATAGAAAAGACTTTCTGGTCATTGTGAATTATCCTGCACTTCCTCACAAGCATCTGATATGGCTAATATTTTGGAACACTACATATCCAGCAATTACTTGAAACTGTCATTACATCAGTCCCATCTGAAAAAAATGTTGATTCTACTTGTGCAATATCGTCTGACAAAGGCCATTGGGAACAATCATTTCTGCTCTTTGTTGGAACTAAAAAGTATCACCACACTGAACAAATGTGCAAAAATTTGACACTGCAAACTATTGGCATATAACTGAAGGTCACCTGAGATGGTTCTACATCACAATTGCTAGAGTTGTTTAAATACTCAGAATTATTGAGTGCTTTTTCTTCTTTCCTTTTATAACAATATTTTGGTGCGGATCGGAGGTAATTAATTTTATTAATTAATTATTAACTATAACTGGAAAATCTGCTATTGCTATTATAGATCAGAAGAAAATGTATTAAAAGAAATTTCCTTTATTCTCCGAATATGAGCAAAGGAAAACGGAGGTAATTAATTTTATTAATTAATTATTAACTATAACTAGATAATCTAATAACTATTATAAGTCAGAGGAAAACGTACTAAAAGACATTTTTATTTATTCTCCGAATAGGGGGGAAGGAAGAGAAAACGAAAGATAACAAATGGTATTTCTCTGTTGTCATTTTACACCGAGAAAGAGAGAGAGGGAAGAGAAAGAAAAATGGATTTGTTTAATGTCATAAATTGCCACGAGCAATGGATGCCAGTTTCGGCCCACCCAAGAAAGCTAACAATTGTCATTCTAAACCTAAAAGAAAGAGATAAATTCAATTGTCATTTTTTCGCAGGGCATTAGTAATAGACGAAAAAGAAATTTCACTTTTATTATTGTATCTAATTGTCCTGCTAGCGGAGTGAAGTTCCCGTTGAAGTGGCAGTTGCAGTTGGAAGTTCGAGTAGGAGTTCCAGCGGCAATTTAAGGCAGTTTTGCAGTTCAGTTCTAGTTCACAGTTACCGGCCTAGGGATGTAACGACGAAGATAAGCGTCATGTTGTTGGGCGCCAACCATAGAGAGGCCTGATGCCAGCCAACCAGAGTTAAAGACAGACAAGAAGAGAATTTGCAGACAAAGTTTTGAGTTGGAGTTGAGTTGCAGCACAAGTGGCATAGAGTTCAATTTCCTGGTCTAGAGACATAATGACAAAGAGGTAATTGCCATACAATTGGATGCCAACCATAGAAAATCTTGGCCTCCTAAAGACAGTTCCCAGCTGAAGAAGTAAAAAGACAGAGAGATGATGGCCATGCAGTTGAGTGCCGACTGTAGAGAAGCTTGTCGCTAATCAACCAACCAGAGTTAAGAGACAGACCCGAAGAGACTTTGCAGACAAAGTTTGAAATTGCCAAATGAAGAGAGTTTTTGGTGAGAGTGATCCAAAGACGAACTGCACCAACCTACCCATACACCAGCACTTCGGCAATTTCCGCGACATTCCAGAAAACAAGAATCAAGTTGACTAGACTTATAACGAACTTAGAACTCTGTTCAGAGCAGTGAGCTGTGGCCAGCCAGATTTCTCGTTGATGACTACCTTGTGATTAATCAACACAATGTAGGACAAGGGAGATCACCATGACAGAGTCAATCTACGAGCATCTATCTGGATCGAAACCAACAGTGACTGGCCGGGTAGTGGCATACTTTGTCTTAGAGATAGAAAAGAATCCACTAATTTTTCTGTTGTCAAGTAATTGCAAAGAGCAGTTTCTAGCTGAGGATACCATGAACCAAACACTTGAGTTGAATCATTAAAAATAAAAAAATGTTTTCTTGAAATTTTTATTTTAGTTTTAATTGAAAGCTAAATGATTAAATTTACTATTTCCAGTAAGCAAAATACTTTGGTGTATTTCAAATAGAAACTATATTGATTGCAATACAAGATTTAGAGAATTTTTTTCCAATTTTTTGGTCATTTTTGAGTGATCGACACATTTGTAAACAAAAGTTAATTTTCTGTTTTAAAAATCTTGAAAAAATAAAATATACACCAGTGACATTAGTTTTGAAAAATTAGCAAATTTAATGTTAAATTAATCTGATTTACACACGCATTATTTATTTATAGCATAAAATTTAGAATAAAACTACTTTTAAACTCAGAGTTGACCTTTCTAACCTTTCTGTTGACAGATGTGAGATAAGTGTATGGTGATCACAAGTGACATAATTGTACAAATTTTTTTCTGGTATAAGGAAGAAACACTGAAACACAGAAATTACCATACAAAAATAAAAAAAATGTTTAAAAAATACGATGGTTTTATGATACGTATTAAACTTTTCAATTTTTGATTAGTAAATAGTCTTCACTTTATAACCTACAGGCCTAACATCTACAAGTCTTTGAAATATTTAAAAATATTTTTGAAACTTTATAAATTATTATAGTTAAAAAAAAAAATACAAAATAAAAACAATTCTTTTAAACTTTCATTATTAATCAAAAATTTTTTTTCCTTCATACTGTAATGTCAGATATTTATAATATTAAAGCAATTAAAAGCTTATCTAATTAAATAATGTCATAGTTCTATTGCATATTTTATTTTACTATTCAGAGCAGGTTTTTGTTAAAAGGGGCTAAAAGGTTTTAAAAAATAATACAATTTACATTCCATAATAAGTCCTGTGTGTAATAAAGCCATTCTTGCCTAGAACTTTATTTCTTGAAATTTTATGAATTTAGGTGAAGGGGAAGTAATAGATGTAAAAAAAAAATAAAAATAAAAATTACTTTTACGAATATTATTTTAAAAATAATTTTGTTCATTTGTGAATAAGTCCTGAAAGTCTCATTAAAATCCAACAATTATTTGAGTTTTGCAAGAATTTCATATGTTTGTCACCGGAAAAAAGTGAATTATTATGTTTTCCATTGTAAACTCTAATGATCTGGCTCTCTGCTAACGAAAATAAAAACAAGATTTTTACCAAAATTTTGAATGTGTTAGAAAGGATTAAAAAATTTTAAAAACTAATTAAAAAATACTTTGATCTTTCCTTTTAATAATAAACATTTTTATGGAAAACGTTTGTTTTTATTAATGGGAACTTTTTTCTTCATACTATGCTGTTTTTAATGGTCTCAAGTTGTCTAATCTCTTAAAATGTTTTATATGATCAAAAAAGGTTAAATTACCTTATTTCTTTATAGTATCAAAATAAAAGCTAGGTATTAAGCTAAGTTTTTGTTGATTATGACCTACCAAGAGAAATATGTTTTGGCCTCTTTGATAACAATACTTAATAGACAAAAGTAACAATTCTTTGAGCAATGTTACAAAAAATACTTACTTGGCCGTCATTTCAATAGGCATTTTTATCACAGGCTCTGAAAAAAAATAAAGATAATTAACAAACAGGAACAAGACATTAGATTTGATATTATATAACAAAAACAGCATATACTTGTATTATTTTGAATTATTGTTCTTGTCTTAGTTGATATAGATGTTATTATAAACACATTTTGGCCAAGAATATTGATAATTACTCATTTCTAAAATGGAATACTAAGAAACAGCATAGTGTAGCCTAATAATGATTGCATACTCACAATCCTACATCATTTCACTCCAAACAAAGCAATAAATTCAGTAAGGAACAAGAGTTTAATAAGTGTGAAAGAATATGAGGAAAAAGAAAAACATGATGAAAGAGAGAGAGAACAATAACAGAACAGGAATCAAGAAGACAAAGGATAATGATTGACATTTCATTTAAATTTTTTAGAAGAATGTTGACTGGGAAGAAACAAGCCAGAAGAGATTCTACAAGCAAGCAATGCAAGGAAAGAAACTGTCAGCAATGAACTTACAGTGACAACTAGTTATTTCAACTGTAAAACAATAAGACCTAGCTGCCAGTCTAGTACTGTTTAAATTTGTGAAAACAAGGTACAAAGAATGCATTGACCAGGACAATAATGAGTTTGAATTTTGTTTAAAGGCATATTAACCTCTGTGAGTTATTTAATGCCAAAAAGGTGGGGTTTTAAGGTATTTTTAAAAATTTTTGGTTATAGCAAGAAGGTTGATTTTTTTGTGAGTTTTCATTTTAAGAAATTGAAGATGTCTTCTAGCTTTGTATTCAAAAATGTAATGGTGGTAAATAATATTTTTCCTTCAAAAATGTATATTTTTACACTTTCATAGTATTTTAACACTCAATAGACCCTCGGGTCGAATACTGGTTATCACAGTACCATATATTTAACCCTTTTCGTCCCTGGGTGGTTATCCTGGTCTCGGGACCGTATATCTAGCACTTCCCCTCCACGGTCATATTCCGGTCAACGTGCACCAGACCTAACTCATCCACGCTGGCCTCACAACCTCTGGCGTCTTCCTTTTTGGGTCAAGGTGTCTATTTGGTCTTAACCGAACTCAAAGGGTTGGCTGTAGGTCCCTGAGTATCTGTAGGTCAGTCAACTGGCTCACTGGTTTAAATCTGCTTTCTGCCCACATTGTGATTATTAGATCCAGAAAGTTATATATCTTCTGGGACGATTTAACAAGTTAACCATACATACTCTCTCTCTGTCTAGACTCCAGTGTGTGAGTTATTATACTAAAAAACTTTTACTTCTGTAACCTTTTTCTTTTTCTATTCTTTAAGACATTAACAGTGCAACCAGTTGTTTGTTCAGCTTTTTGCGGACATTATTTTTTTCTTTCTATTTCTTTTTGCTGTATTCTAAATGTGTTGTTTGTTCATAATCGACTGAAGATGTAGACATGGCTGGGGGAGCTGGTGTTAAACATTTAGAATACAGCAAAAAGAAATAGAAAGGAAAAAAATAATGTCCACAAAAAGCTGAACAAACAACCGTTTGCTGGTTGCACTGTTAATGTCTTAAAGAATAGAAAAAGAAAAAGGTTACAGAAGTAAAAGTTTTTTAGTATAATAACTCACACACTGGAGTCTAGACAGAGAGAGAGTATGTATGGTTAACTTGTTAAATTGTCCCAGAAGATATATATATAACTCTTTTCAACAATGTTCTCCCGACACTTTTGACGGAGTCAATTCTCAAATAAAACGCTAGGACCACTTTCAAAGGTGCTAGTACTAACGACAGCCGATGCAATTCTGATATTGCCGGGCTGGTGACAAACATTAAGTATCATATGCTCAGCAGTTTTTCATGGCAACCACTACAACATTTCTTTAAGTTCTTATTTCTAACTCGTCTGCACTCTTACTTTAGAGGGAAAGGGGAGGGAAGCGAGACCGATCTCCATTACGACCGTATGCTTCCAAGGACATGATTCGACTCACATTCTTCAGCATTACAAGGCACTTATAAAGGAAACCTGGGGTTATAGCCAGGCTATCCACGGGCTTATCACAAGTGATCACAAGGGTTTGTTGCTACAGCCAAAAATTATATGACCTCCAAAGGTCCTTTTGCTTACTAAGTGCTATTTCAATTTCACTTGCAAAAAATTTTGTTCATTTCCACCATTCTCTGGGTGATCCAAATTAAACAGCACTCAAGTTATGCTAGATCATATTTCACCATTAATAAACAAGATACATCTTGTTGTTCAGTCTACTCCAAAATCCTTTTTATCAAAAATATTATGTTGTTCATTTCCATTATCTTCTGATGACTCCAAAACTTTTTAAAAATATATATATGTGTATGTATATATATATATACATAAATATATATATATATATATATATACATACACAAATATATATACATACACACACATATATATATATACACATATATATATATACATACACACATATATATACATACACACATATATATACACACACACACATATATATATACACATACATATATATACACATACATATATATATACACATACATATACACATATATATACATACATATATATACATATGCACATATATATACATATGCACATATATATATACATACATATACATATGCACATATATATATACATACATATACATATGCACATATATATATATACATACATATACATATGCACATATATATATACATACATATACATATGCACATATATATATACATACATATACATATGCACATATATATATACATATATATACATATGCACATATATATATACATATATATACATGCACATATATATATATACATATATATATATACATATATATATGCACATATATATATATACATATATA